>WEDG01002495.1:0-112795 GCA_017591395.1 Schistocephalus solidus
TTTTCCTACTACTACTACTTCTACTACAACTACCACTTCTACAACTACTCATGCTTCCATTACTATTACTACTACTACTACTGATACAACTTCTATTACTATTACTACTACAGCGTCTACTACTGCAACAAATGCTACTACATTTGCGTCTACTAAAACTACTACTATTATTACCACAACTACAACACCGTCTATTGCTACAACTACTACAAATACTTCTAATACTGCGTCTACTATTACTACTTATACTACAACTACTACTAATTATGGTACCATTGCTACAGGAAAGGAGACTGCTACCTATGCATATGTTGTGTGCATGCGGAAACAATATAACCCAGCAGGCCTCAGCAGAGCAGACAAACGGCTTCTTATTTAAATGTTCCCACTGCAGACGAAAGAACTGCCTAAGAAAAGGTACTATTTCGAAGGTAGTACGTTAACCCTGAGGAACATAACGAAAATTGTCTACCGGTACGTAGAAGGCGTGCAAGCCAAGCGCTGGCCGCACTGGTAGGGATGCATCGCAATACTGCAATGCAGGGGTACGCAATTTATAGCAATTTGTCAGCCAGTGAACTATGAGCGCCGTAGCCCAGGTAGGCGCCAAGTTTATAGAAATGCAGGGGGACGAGACAATTACTACTACGGCTAATGCGTCTACGAATACAACTACTACTACTTCAACTAGTATTACTACTACTACTACTAATATTACTACTACTACTAATACGACTACCACTATTAATACTACGACACCTGCGTCTAAGACTACTGCTTATACTACTACTACTGAAAC
This sequence comes from Schistocephalus solidus, assembly GCA_017591395.1. Taxonomy (NCBI): domain Eukaryota; kingdom Metazoa; phylum Platyhelminthes; class Cestoda; order Diphyllobothriidea; family Diphyllobothriidae; genus Schistocephalus; species Schistocephalus solidus. The sequence goes on from WEDG01002495.1 coordinate 800, forward strand.
TCATATTACTACTAATACTTCTACTACTGCGTCAACTACTAATAATGCTACAACTACTTCTACTAAAACAACCATTAATACAACTTCTACTACAACTACTATTACTACAACTACTACTGCTACTACTACGACTACCGCTACTACTACTACAACAACTACAACTGCGTCGACTACTACTTCTACTACTGCGTCTGCTGCAACTACTACTACTTCTTCTACTACTACTACTACTACTACTGCTACTACTACTGCTACTACTAATATTTATACTACTACAACTACTGCGTCTACTACTACTACTACTACTATAACAACTATTACTAATACTAATAATAGAACTACTACTACTATTACTACTACTGCGTCTACTACTACTAAAATAATACAACTACTATTACTTCTACGTCTTCTAGCACTTCTAATACAACTATTACGTCTACTAAATCTACTATTACTACCACTAATAGTGCGTCTACTACTACTATTTACACTCCTACTACTGCGTCTACTACTATTACAACTACTACTACCTCTTCTAATAATAGTATTACTACTACTACTACTACAACAACAACTACTACTAAAACTGTCATTACTATAACTTTTACTACTTTTACTACTACTACTACTACTGATACAACCACTTGTACTTCTACTACTACTGCGTCTACTACTACAACTTATACTACTACTGCTGTGTCTTTTACTACTACTTCTACTACTACTATATCCACAACTATTACTCCGCCTACTGCTACTACTACTACTTCTGCATCTTTTGCTACTACTAATTCTACAACTACTGCTACTACTACTACTAATGCTTCCATTACTACCACTACTACTGCAACTACTACTGTGTCTACCACTACTAATACCACCACTGCTACGACTACTACAACTGCGTCTACTACTTCTACTCTATTACTACTACAACTGCGTATACTGCAACTACTACTACTACTACTACTACTACTACTACTACTACTACTACTACTACTACTACTACTACTAATACTACCACTACTACTACTACGACTACTACTATTACTACTTCTACTACTACTATTACTTCTTCGTCTACTACTTCAACTAATTCTGCCACTACTACTACTAATGCTACCATTGCTACCATTATTACTGCAAATACTACTACGTCTACCACTTCTACTACTACCACTGCTACAACTTCTACAACTGCGTCTACTACTACTATTACGTCTACTACTATTGCGTCTACTGCAACTACTAATACTACTACAACTACTACTATTTCAACTACTACTCCTACTACTTCTACTACCACTATTAATACTACTACAACTGCGTCTACTACTACTACGACTATTGCTACTTCTACTGCATCTACCATAACTTCGTCTAATACTGCTACGTTTACTACTTTTTCTACTACTACTATAACTACTACTACTGCGTCGCTGCAACTACTACTACTACTGCAAATAATACTACTACCACTACTACTTCTACTAATACTACTACTACTGCGTCTACTATTACTACTATTACTACTGCGTCTACTACCACTACTACTACTAAACTATTTCTACTAATTTTGCTATTACTACCACTGCTAGTGCGTCTACTACTACTACTATTTATACTCCTAATACTGCGTCTACTACTATGACGACTACTACTTCTTCTACTAGTGATACCATTTTTTACTACAACTACTATTACAACTACTACTAATACAACTAATACTACTACTAAAACTACCATTACTATTACTACTTCTACTACTACTGATACTACTACTACTTTTGCGTCTACTACAACAACTAGTACTACTACTACTACTGCGTCTACCACTACTACTATTACCACAACTACTACTCTGTCTACTGCTACTACTACTATTACTACTACTGCGTCTACTACTACAACTAATTCTACAACAACTACTTCTAATGCTACCATTACTCCTACTACTACTGCAACTGCTTCTGAGTCTGCCCCTACTACTACTACTTCCACTGCTACAACTACTAAAACTGCGTTTACTACTACTAATACTACTACTACTACTATTACTACTTCTACTACTGCGTCTACTGCAGCTGCTACTACTACTACTAATACTTCTTCAACTACTACTACTACTACAATTACTACTACTACTACTACCACAACTACTACTGCGTCTACTACTACTACCACTACTTTTGCGTCTATCACTACTGCGTCTACTACTACTACTACTAAAACTAAAAATACTACTACTAAAACTAACATAACTACTAATACCACTACTACTACTGATACTACTACTATTACTACTACTACTACTACTGCGCCAACCACTACAACTTTTACTTCTACTACTGCATCTACTACAACTACTAATATTAACACAACTAATATTGCGTCTAATAATACTATTTTTTATTTAACTACTATTTCTACTGCTATTACTATTACTACTACTATTACTACAACTACTACTGCGTCTTCTACTACTACTACTGCGTCTACTACTACTACTACCACTACAACTACTACTATTACTACTGCGTCTACGACTACTAATACTACTTTTACTATGGAAAAGGGAACCTATTTTCCAACCAACCGTTTACTAGCAGAATAAAGGGCTGAATGCCAAAGCGTATAACTAGACAGAACATTTTACAGCAGTCCCATGATAATTTTGGTGATCTTTATCTGTACAAGACAACCTACTGTAGGCTTTTAAGTAGCAAAAACAATAGCATTTCTTCTGGGACCCGCTCAATGTGCTTCCACCCACATGTGAATTGAAGAGAAAAAAGCGTGGCTCAATTTCAAAAGCCCACCAGAAATCCTTCTGATTAACCACAACTATTGACATGTGGTGGTTTACCTGAACAGTAGGTAAGGTCTGAGCAGCGCGTGTCGTGGGACGGCTCTGACCTCGTTTTGGTCCAGCCCATATGCTCACATTCCGGTAGTCATCGCTGCCCCTGCTTGAACACACCGTTTGAACTTTCTCCGACAAATCCACCAATTCAGCCATCACCCCACGCACACACATGCGCTATCGATCAGGAATGGCGTAAAGTGCCGTGAGCGCATGACCTGTCCTCACCAGAAGCCCCTGCTGACACAAGCGGTAACAGCTGCGGGCTCTGTACAGAAGAAAGCCCTCCGTCTGGTGTACTCTGTCTTAACTTCCCAATCAGCGTCGAGAGTGCAGATCCGGGTAAACAGTACTCTACTCTGGTGAATAACACTCCTCTCGACCCTGTATGACAAGGCCCATCTTCGTATGAGAAGCAGTCCTACAGAGTGGCTCCTTCATTACGCCAGGGTGGACATACGAAAATCGCCGACTGGGAGCGCGAACTCACTCCAATTTGCGAGGCGAAACACAGGAAATGCAACCCTTAAAGCTAGTCATGGTGCAAAAATTCACGGGCATATTTAACCATAACACTACCACCACCACTACCATCACCATCGTCATCAGCATCATCATCATCTACATTACTATTATTATTTCGCATGCTATTTTTAAGACACTAGACTTCCCCAAGACCAAAATCATCATCTTCCTCTGTTTCATTACTGTTATTATTATTTCGCTTTCTATTTTTACGATACTAGACACCACCACAAACACCAACATTCTCTACATTACTATTATTATTTCGCTTTCTATTTGTAAGACATTAGAAACCACCACCAGCATCATGATCTTCCTCTTCTTCATTAATGTTATTACTATTTCTCTTTCTATTTTTTAAGACACTAGACACCACCACCACCAAAATCATCATAATCTTCCTCTTCTTCATTACTATTATTATTGTTATTTGACTTTATATTTTTAAGACAGTAGACACCACCACCACCACCACCACCAACAACAACATCATCTTCCTTTTCTTTATTACTGTTATTATTATTTCGCTTGCTATTTTAAAGACGCCACCACCACCACCACAAGCACCACAGAATTCCCCTTTTTAGGCGTAGCATCGTACTGTCAGATAACACCTGGTCTAATTGGCGGTCACTGCTGTCTCAGACAGCAGCTCAGGGCGCTGTATAAAAAACCCTTTGCTGTGTTGCCGTCAATCTGCAGTTCACTAGACCTTGACCGGACGATTGCGATTGTTAAGACACACCCAAGGGCTCACCTGCTACAATAGCAGTATTCATTTGCTATCTTTTTAGCTAACTGCGAATGCCTTTTATGCTGGTATCCAGCCGAGCAAATAGCATGCAGTAGGAGATTAAAAATGCACTCGCACTGATGCCAGCTGCGAATGACTGCAATAAATCTAAATCAGATACTTGGACAAAATCGTGGAAATACATACTTTACGAACATCATTACTGTACAAAAAAACTCCGAAGGGCAGATCTACGACCGCAGGACGGCTCTGTAAATTCTGTATTCGCTGATGGGCGTTGCATCAAGTTGGTGAGCCAGCGGTCGAAGAAGCGGAAAGAGAAGAATGGCACCAGTTACAAATGTGATCGCCGTTTCGAGGTAAAAACCATCCGTCTGACTAACACAGACTCCCAGTGCGTTGATACACGTCTGGAAAGAAAAATAATTGTGGCGTTAATTTTCAGGATTTAGATGAAATATTTGTGTTTGCGCGCGTGCGCGTGCGTGCGTGTGCATGCGTGCACGCGTGTGTGCGTGCATGCGTGCGTGCGTGCGTGTGTGCGTGCGTGCGTGCGCACCTATTCCAATGCTCGCAAGATAATAATAACCTAATGAATGGAGGCTAATTTTCAAGTGCCAGGTGTTTGTATGAGTAAGTAAGAAGGCCAGTCGGGCACTTTTTATTATTCTGAGCTTTCGAACTCGTGCAGGAGTCCATCGTCAGAGATACCAGCAACAACAGAAAAGGTTATGCTTATAGGAGGCAGAAGCCGATAAACGGCGATCAAGTCTGAAGGCGCCTGCACAGGGCTCTGTAGGCCCACGCTATTTCAATACAATGATTACTTGAGTTCTCATTCGACAACCAGGCCTTATACTCCCGAAAAGACCTTCTTATCCCACAAGAGACAAATTTGTCGCAAGGATTCGCTAAGGTCATGCCTAGTACGGTTAGCAGAACTTCATTCAGGACGGCAAAGAACTTGTACTCAGCATCGATGGCACACTCAATCCTCTATTGTCTAAAGAAAGAGAGTTTACCACCAAGAGTTGCGTGCTTGTTTTGCCAAGTGCATTCGTGGTCACCAGCACAGCCACCCATTCATTCCGTCTTCCATCCGTTTGCGTCACGAGTGACTTGGTACCGGTGTGGAGGAAACTCGATGCCAATCCACACTGCGCCTTTTGCTGCTTGGCTGCAGGTGGACGCACGCACGCACACACGCGTGCCCTCCACTGAAGAGAGAAACTGGCGAGCTCGGTCTATTGAACCGCATGTACTTTCCCTTGCTGCAATAGAGCCCTTCCGACTAAGTGCGGCTTCACTGACTTTTGAATTTAGAAAATGTGCGTTCTCTTTCCAGTACATATCGACAGATTCTCCGATACGATGGCCATCTACATTATATACCCCCAGCCCCTTCCTTGAGAAGATGACAGTTCGACCGTTGCTTTCGACTGTGTCCACCATATGCTCCACAGCAGGGTGGTTCAGGGACGGTGACTTGCACTGGATTAAAGTGAGTGCATACTTGCACTCCATCTACCTCACTTTCTGTTCCGCTGCCCCATCTTGGTCTCCTGTTAGGACAGAGAACAGGATACAGAACTAGGAAAGCACTCCCCCGCCCAGCGCAAAATTCCAGGGAAGGAGAATATTCCCAAACCTACAGGGTAACCTTAATCTTCACCCTCACCATACCCTGAACCCTAAACCTACCCGTAGCTGTAACCTTCATTATAATCTTACCTTACTCCTACCCGTGGGCTTAAAACCAACCCCAAGTTTCCTGGAATGCAACGCAAAGCAACCTACATCGAGGGTGATTCCTGTTCCCATATCCCTAACGCTCGTTGCTTCCCAAAGGGGCCTTCCTGAGAGTGAAATTCCTCGTTAAATACTTAAAATCCATCAAATTGTCCTTTCGTTAAAAAACCGTGTGATTTTACCACAAAGAATTTTCCTCACAAAGCCAAGTCACTGAGCCAAAAGGAAATGCCTGACGTCCATCAGCCTACAATTTGAAACGCCTCTAAAGAACACAATATTGCGGACGATAGTGCAGTCCGTGTTGCTTCGTTGGTAAAATCCGCATGTACCTGTTGAGGACAAAGCCGAGCGTTAGACGGTTAACCTCGAGAAATACTGCCAGCACTAGTTAGAATAAGGCCACATTCATACCGCCAGTATTAAGCCAGAGAGCCTTTTGAGTGCCCAGCCGAGAGACCGAAGCTGACCTAGCAGCCAGATGGGCGCAGCGTCTTTTCAAAAATAAGCTAAATGAGTGAACAAGTTACCTTCACATCGTCATGCGAAGTGCAGTAGAGGTCCGCCAAGGCTGCAGAACCGTTCCACTGTGGCGCGAAGTAACGGCAACGACGAATCGTAAGCAGATCCATAAAGTAAAGAACGAGCGTCTCGTTGATGCGAAAAGCTGCGGAGAAATCGGAGAGAGGGGAAGGGAGGGGGAGTAGGGGTGAACGTTGTTCTGCTGTGAGGCGAATCACGTTAGAGGACTCGGTGCAAATGGTGGCAAGGGCTGCACGTGGCCATGGGCGCCCTCTCTTCCCCCTCCACCCTGTAGTAGGTGCGAAGAGACTCACCTCTCTACAGCTACGGATGGGTGACAGTTGACTTACCATTTCACCGTCGTAGGTGTGGCTTCATTAAATACAGTAGATGTGGTGTGGAGGCCGACCCAGTGTGACGACAGCGGCCGAACCCCCTTTTGCCGGTTGACTAGTTGGGCCGCTTGCAACTCAGCCTCCAGTCTGTTGACATAGGGACGTTTCCTCGATTTTTGCCTTCAACAATTGGTTGCCACTGGACAAAGCTCAGGCGCAAGAATGCACCTCTTGCTCCGCCAACACTAGTAACGGCTGACGCTCGGCTTGAAATAGCAATTGCTGCCACTGTCCTGTGAGATGCTGGCGATGATCTTCTACGTAAGCCTCTGGTTTTTATTACCATAACATGTCTGTTTAGTTTATTTAGGTAGGCCTGTTATATTAGGGGTAAGTTTCTAGCTGAGTTTGATAAAATACTGAAGGAACCCCCTGGTGTATACTCTCACAGTAGACTCACATATTAGATCCCTGCCGAGATTCTTATAGGCTCGTTTGTTGGTCCCCCTTGCAGTAGAGATGGTTTTGCGCAACATTTCAGGAAAAGTAGGGTTAGGGCCAAGGTTAGTGTTATGGTTAGGGTTTGTGTAAGGGCTGATGTGATGGTTAGGGTTAAGAACGGAGAATAGATACCCTTACTAGCGCAAGCTCATCTGTATTACTGGGGAGGAGAGTCTTGTTTCCACTTCTGGTTGCAAAGCTTTTCCTAATTACCCTGCCTCACTGACTTTTGACTTGGGAATTTTCGCGTGGTTGACTATCGTTGATCGGTACTGACATCGAATCCTATGACAGGGAGGGAGAGAGGACTTCTTGTCTTTTTTCTCAGTGTGAGGGCAACGGACGGCAACCTCAATCGTTAGGAGCACAATTTGCCGTCAAACGTATACCAACTTTCCTAACCGGCGATGGAGGAGGAGGAGGAGGATTTATGTGCAATTTTTAAAGGTGAAAGTTAGTGTTTCGAAGGCTAAGGGGATCGGCATAGAGGCAGGGATTGACTTTCGCGCGCATCGCGTAGACGTAGCGATCAGCCTGGCTAATAGATATCACCCTCTTCCCCTCCACCCTCCCCATAATGGTAAATATTGTGCTAAGGCAAAAGTTTCCAGCACATACTTTGCTCAAGCTGCATCGAGTCTGCGTGAGGCCTGCCATATGCGAGTGTATCACATGAAGATGGAACCTTTCAAGTACCGCCAGGTATTACCTGCAACCTCATTACCCCCTCACTAGTGCGTAAGAGGGGAAGAGAGAGAGAGAGAGAGAGAGAGAGAGAGAGAGAGAGAGAGAGAGAGAGAGAGAGAGAGAGAGAGAGAGGAATGACCTGATCGTTGGTCTAGGTGAGCATACGCAGTGATCACTCCTAGATCACAGAGATTGCATGCCAGAGCCCCCCACGAAAGGTGACAGTACGCTCAGAAAGAGCCCTATGCTTATAATGTTATTTTTGTTTATTTTAAGTTCTTATAAACCCTCCCACATTCCTATAAACAGTTCCGACACGTTCGCACAGTTTAGAGCTCCGGGTTGATAATTTGAGTAAAAAGGCAGGCTCACCTGGACAGATTTATTTGTATGCTGATGGCTCACCATTGCCAAAGCAACTGCAGATAACCGAACAGAACCGGAAGTGGCGTGCCATGGCCAAAACAGCGAACAAAAATCGATCAACCCGAGGCCGAGGCACGCTACTTCCGGTTCTGTTCGGTTATCGGCAGTTGCTTTGACAATGGTGAGTCAACCAAGCTCTCCGAAACGTCAGCATACAAATAAAATCGTTCCAGTGAGCCTGCCTTATTACTCAAATTTCCCACACAGTTATACATCACAAACCCTGCAGATTCCCTTGTATATTAGGTAAGACTTGCTAAAATTATGCGTGCAAACACATTGTTTCTATGCTTCGCACGAAGATACGAGTTTTATTTAATACACACAAAAAGTACAAAGACAAGCATAAAACAGTATAAAAGTTAACAATTTCCACAGTGAATCACGCCGATGCTGAATGAACGAGACGAGGTGTTGGCTAACGCAAAGCGTAAGCTAATGCTGTTCACATGGCGGCCGTCGTCCATGAGGTGTATGAACGTTCTTCCTTGGTTCGAACCGCTATGGACCGAGGATGATCTGGGCATATATTTCCGCGTTTGAAATCCCTCAACGGACTCCGCAATGAGCAAGGGAGCATCACGCTGATTAATGTGACCTCCGCATTGCCCCCCGTTGGACCCCCTCCCCAAGGGGAAACAGTTTTTTTCTCCTAAATATCACCGGGAGTTTTTCACTGTCTGCTCTTTTTTTCAACTATGTTCCACTATGTTGGCCTCGCCAACATATCGAGATACTATTTTTGATACCACAACTCGCATGTACAAATAGGGAATTCAAAGGTGACTCACCTACATCTCCCTCAAATATACTGATACTGATACCTCCGCTGAGCCAATCGGCGCCCAGGATATTTAACACTGTGCTCTGATTGGGTAACTTCGCAGCCAATAGCGTCCCGTGCATAAAATCACTCCTGGCATCCCGAGGAAGCATATAGCAGAAAGAAAAAGGTCCACGGAAATCCGCGAACCGGCGAAAAATCCGTGATTTATGCGCAAATCTGTTTGCGTATAAATATGCCATAGATTGAAGACGCGAAAGTCAAAGCGCGTTATAACGAGGGATTAATGTATTACTTATTTTAACAAACAGGGGCGTTATAAGAGGAATATAGTAAGAGGTCAGAGGAAAAATTCACGAGTCATACAAACTTCAGATGAGCAGTTAAGCAATAGAAAGTGGAAGGCCTGTGATACAGTATTTTTCTACGCCAACCTAAAGACGCTTAATTGTGAAGAAACTGGGAGGGAGCTTAGATGGTAGAAGAAGCCCATAAGACAATTACTTCCTGCGAAGTTCCAGTGCTAAAACAGTGGGGAAATGACGCGATCTAAAACCATCCGTAAGGTGGTCCGGAGGACTATTTTAGGAGGTGGAGGGAAAGTATAAGCCAGTTCATCAAACTAAGGGCTGCATTCCGTATCAGAGTTTGGGACCGTCAGTCTTTAGTATAGACAGAAGAACATTACCGACAAAGACAGAACGGAACTAGTGATTCCCGGAACCACTTGGTGAGCCCCCGTCAGCCAGTAAGAATCATTTGAATCCCTTGCACCGGCTTTTCTACTGCCCTAAAACCTTTTCAAATCAGCGATGATACACATTGCGTGACAATCTAACTCACTTAGACTGAGCATTCTTATTTGGTTATTTGATTATGTTTCTGGAGGGTGATTCTCATTAAAAAGCCCACTTCAACCAAATAAACATGAGTTCTCTATCATCGCCTCTCTCGCTGATGTCTTCGAATTCAAGCCTCTTCACATCCACGGAGACAGTTGTGAAAACGAACTTGCAGGAAATAGATTGCAGTTGGGTTAGTAACTTGAATGCGAACCTCTTGCCCAAGAGTGCCCTCTACTTAAGGCCCATGAAGCTGCAATTGCTCATCGATTTCCTTGTCATCCTAGACCACCTTAGACTTCGTGCCCGTGGATGAGTGTTTTCGGCAGAAAACTTTCGATATGTCTGTGAGGACGGTAGTGCGGCGCTGAGCGATCGCGTTTCGGGACTCACGCGTCCGGTTGTGCCTTGAGGGGCTCACTCTCGAGTCCCGTCAGCAGCCCCATCAGTGGTTATTATATTATAGGCGGAAATACATTAACGACGAGGACAAGGTAGGCTGTAATTGTCCTTTTCGGCTTATTAGCCGTCATCAGCCAGCCCGGACCAACCCCACTTTTTGCAACCCCTGAGGCTCAAACTCGCAACTAGTCAATTATAAATCCAACGTTCCAGAGGATCGGTGCTCTGCCAGTTGTAATCGGGTATGTTATCAGTGTTAGTGGGCACTCACTGATCGTGTTATTGGCTCATGACGGCTAATAAGCCAGAAATGATCATTCAATTCTCCCCTGTATTTGTCGGTAGTGTTATTCTGTTCGCGAAGATTCGGGCGTTTATGGACATAGCGTTCAAATTTCAAGCCTTAATTACCACATAGGGAGGTTTCTATGTACATATTTTCCCTGTTTTTAATAGTTTTGGCAGCATGAACAGAAGAAAAAGAATACATTGGAACGTTCAACACTACGAGAAACTGCATACATGCTCATCCCCAAAAATACGCCTTAAGGATGACTTAGCATGTAAGAACAGGGACTTACATAGACTTGCGAGTGTGTTGAGAAGGGTCATGTAAGTGGCCCCAATCGTGGGGTCACTGACGCGAGCATTGTAAGCCATGTGCGAAACGCACATTGTGTTCGAGAACAGTGATCTTAAACCCAGGCTCACTAGAATGCTAGTGTAGAAGGTTGTTGAGAAGGTGGAGGACGCATCCTTGCTCGCTGCGTGATGGTTTGACCGGAAGTCTGGTATGTGGTAGACGAAGGGTATTAACAGTAGTCCCAGCAGGGCCCTTCACAGACGGAAGCAAAGAAAAAGATGAGTTCAATGAAAGTAACGCTTACAGGATTCAGTGTCAACGCGACCCCTGCCGAAATCGACGACCCCGCATTCACCACAGACACACGAGAGGAGCAGCTCAGATCCCAACTTAGTGGGAGTTCTATAAAGGCCACAATAAGAAGGAGCCATTGCAGCCTGACTCTCAGTCCGCCAGTCAGCCACTCCGCACAAAGACACAAACACTGGGATGTCAACACGGTCCGAGTTATCCAAACCAAAACCAAACCACGGCTCTCAGCTTTGATAGTTTCCGGCGCGTCAGATTCTTTTTATAGCGAGGAAAAAAATGCACTGAGCCATCGACTTCACTCTCTCCCCACTCCCCAAAATCAGACCACCGTCCGAGCCGGTCAGTTTTCTGATGAGAAAGTGGGTGACCCCTTCTTCGCTTCCTACAGCATGACCTGGCCCCTTTACGCACACACCAGGATTCTCAAAACCAGGGGGTAAAAAGAAACCATCGCCCTCTGACTCCCCAGTCCGCTGGTCAGCCACTCAACACGCAACACACACTGGGCCGACGACGTGGTCTGGTGTAAGCGTCAGTTGGTAACATTCAAACCACGGTCTCCAGGAGACCGTGATAGTCCCACGTTTGCGATGAGGGTTAAGGTGATGTGTGTGTGTGTTGTTAGTGTGCATTGATATGATTTAGCCTATAGTGGTTTACCCAGGCTGTCGTGGAGGCGCATGTTTCCTAATAGGCCCATGCGGTGTGTAAAGGTGCAGGAGCAGCGAGGGCAGTGGAGGCGGGCGCGGCGAATGTATGTCGGAGCCCCAGGCACTGGTTCAGCAGTCTCCGTGCGATGGATTCGCAGGTGACCAACTAGGTCTATGCGTGAGGTGAAGCTGCGGGTGCAGTGTGGGCAGGAAAAATTGGGAGGGGCTGGGTGGTTGTCATCCGTGGTAGTGCTGGTGTCGAATGGCAGGAGCGGATGGTGTGCGTGGGGTATCTGTGCTGTCAACATTACGGTGAAGTTCACTGTCATGGATGCACATGTGACCGAATAGGCCCATGCAGTGAGTGAATGCGCAAAGGCTGTGAAGACGGTGATTTCTGCTGTCCATTGGTGCCCCAAGCACTGGTTTGCCAGTCTCTGTGCGATGGATTCGCAAGTGACCGACCACGCTGATGCGTGCGGTGAATGTGCGATCACAATGAGGACAGGTTAGGACCGAGTCTCCATCGCTGGTAGCGAGGGTGGTGGTGGCGGCGGCGGCGGTGGCGGTTTCAGGTAACTAGTAGTGGGATGTGGTTCCATCAGCAGTGGGATTGGGGGAAGGAGGGCCCGTGGTGAGCGTCGTGGGGTCCAACGCAGAGTTGGCAGAGGATATATTCACTGGCACAGAATTTTGTGTTGTCGGATTGTTGTTGCATTGCGTGCGAAGTTGTCCAACTAGGCCTTTAAAGTACACAGGTCAGCCAAAAGGTATGCTCTGATCGCGCATACGCGAACATAAACTGGCTGTTTGATGGAGTGGTGGATCATAACAAGTGACCATTCCCACCCACGAAACGTGTCACGAGTTTCAATTCGCAACCAGGATGATAATCGCCCACGCTTGATACAATACAAGCCACGCATTTATTTAAGCCTGGTTCATCACTGAGAACTCAGCTAATTGACGTATCTACCTGGCGCCGGCATACAGAGCCCTATGCAATCACCGCCGGACTGGTGTTACTGATGTTTGATTGGTTCTGACCCCTTATAAGTGTTGTCTGTTTTGTTGTCGCTTTTTGCTCTGACGATGGACTCCTTTACGCGTCCAAAATCTTAGAGGAATAAAGAAATGGCTCCGGTGATCGAACAGTCTTCTTCCTTTTAACTTATACATACACCTGGGATGGGAAAATTCACGCCAAAATATGACTAAAGCAGATCGCGGCTCATGCATTTTTCATCACTCTTGAGAATTTCAACTTAATCGAACTTGAATGTGCGGCCAGATCCCGTCGAATGATCTGTGACTCGGGAGGTTGCAGCATTTTCCCTCACAGTTGGTCTGAGTTTCGCCATCCATGTTCAGAATAATTTTCCTGTTTCACCAATGTGTCTGATTTGTCCAAAATTATACACGATATGTTAAACGACTCCGTTTATTTGCTATAAGGACCGAGGGTCCTTCTGTCACTTTGCTTTGTGTCTGATGGTTTCCTCCGGCCTGTATGCAACCTAAATTTCAATTGGCATTAGAAAATGGCTGAAGGGAGCGCTCGCCCAAGTTTAGGTCCGGTGGGCTTCGATCAGGTGAGTAGGCCGATAGACTAGCCGCAGGAAATGTCTGGAGTTACTTAGCGGGTCTGGTAACTCGTTGACGGACGCTCACCGATCGCTCACGGAACTTATTCATTCCGCTCTGCCTTGGGGCTCACTCTCGAGCACCGCCAGAAGCCGCACAGTAGCTGGTATTATTAAAAGCAGATTTATAATGCCGACTAAGACAAGGAAGACTAGAATGACCATTTCTGGCTGATTAGCCGTCATCAGCCAGTCATAACCAACCCCAGGTGCTGCTGCACCCGAAACTCGAACCCGCGACCTGTTGATCAGAAGCCCAACGCTCTAATTACTGAGCCACGGACCCTTGGTACCGCCAATTTAGATCGGGACTATTGACAGTCGTTGACTAATGCTCACCGATCGCTAACGGAACTCACTCGTTCCGATCTGCGTTGGAGCTCACTCTGGTAAAGTAGTGAGCATTACGAAACAAAAAAGGCTAACCCTGACTTGCGTGGACATCAAACACATATCAGCTGGAGTTATAACTGACGCCAACTCTCCAACCACGACGCACTCGACAGGAACCGGCAGTACCTTCAAGTTCGACGAGACCTAAACTGCTGCTGAAGGTGACAACGGCTGCTTGGGTCATATTTCCAGTGATAAATGCAGAGGTGGCTCCGTCCCCAGCCTGGGCAGAGTGAGAAGCGTGCGGATACATGAATGTTCCTAAGTCGCCGCAACCACCAGGCCCATTTCCATTTTAGGGAGGAGAGGGTCAAGAAGCCAATGAGAGGAAGTTTATCCGTATAAAAAACGGGATGCCTGTCTGAGCCCTGGGCGCGTGGCCAGCTGAATGTCTGCGTGTGACTTGCGCGCCAATAGCTAAACATGTCTCACGTAAGAACCAATCAATGTTGACTTGATGATGGGGTGGTTTCCGTGATTGGCTGCCCGAAAGTCGTGTTCATGTGATTTCTTGCATGGCATATTTTGCAGGGGGCGGGAAGGCATATGCGCGTCTGGCGGGCCTAGGGACGGATACCTCTGTTACAACAATAATTTATGCTGATTGAGCGCTCGAAATATTTTATTTCCAAACAATCTGGTCGAAGAAGGAGGAGAATTTATGGAAATTTCAGCATAATCGTCTGCCATAATTGTAAGTTTCGACGTACTAGTGACCATCCTGAATACGTAACAATGTGTTGTTTATTCGCTTTGATCGAAACCACCATTCGTATCTGTGTAACCTCATTGTGAATTTTTAAATTTTAATGCAACCAACTTCCGTGCGACGAGTGGGTGCTGTCTTCACCGGGCAGTCTGATAATCAGCAAAGTTGCAAAATGAAAATTCCTGTCACTCCTCCACCAACCGAGATTCTGATCGAAAATCCGGAGGGATGTTTCCTCTGCAGGGAATTTTGATCCCGTACTGGGGCCCGTAACGCTCCTACGATGGTTTCTGGTCGTGCCCTGTCAATCTTAACCATTATTGACGACCAAGTTAAGGGAGATGTAGAGGCTAATTAAGTAGCATGCATTTTTCCTTTGGTTTTCGATGCCCTTATAAACCCAAATACATAGAATTCACGCACCAAAATATCTTTTTTGTATGCACTTTGTAGGACACCACATCTTTTTCAACATTCTTTATCCGAAGAAAGGGTATATTAGGGGTTTTAGAACTTTTTTCAATTCCTAAACGATTGTGGATTTGACCTTCCAATCTGCAAACCGTACGCTTTATCTTAAATGAGAATTACGCGTTCCTCTTTATTACTAAGAAGGCGACACACATAACTCATATCTCTGTCAGTGGAAATTGAGCATGTTGTACATTTCATATGGCCATTGGTAAATGGACATACACGACGCTATTTGAGCCGACATTTAACGGCCTTCGAAAATCCCACGAGTAAAAACATTTTTACATCAACAAATTCCGTTTTTTGAGCAGAAGATTTGAAGAATATATAATTTTCTACAAGCCTAGTTCCAGAAAGGAGACACGGGTGCATGATTTCTATCAAGTGTGTCTGGATTAATAAGAGCGTCAAAAATCGATGGAATATTTTAAGCGAATTAAGTAAACCATTTTAACGGTTATGCTTTCTGCAGACTGCTGGAAAGACGACATTTTGGCATGGCTGAATTACCTAATGCATGCTGCATGATTCATCATACCGTCAGTGCAGTTACCAGCTAAAAGCTCAAGCACGTATTTGCCACTATCCTACCGCTGCATTACACAGCTGTGAGTGATTCGGCTTGTCAGTTTGTCCTCCAGCGTTCCCCAGTGGGCTTTATGGTAGAGACTCCATTTTTGCCCTTTCAGCGTTTAAGTTAGCATTTTATTATTTACGTCGCATGCTCTAATGCCGGTTCTTACGCGAAGCTGGCCTGGTTACAAGACAGAATAAGATCTGGTAGTTTGGCCTGAAAGTTAGTATCGCTTATGCCAGAAATAGCAATCGATTATTGATTAGTCGTCGCGTTGCTAGTCCTTCACCTTTCCTCCGATCGTCATAGACCGGAGTTCTGAAGTCAATGAAAGGGCCTATACTCCTGCAGCCCGCCGGTCAGGGATTGCGCGCGAACGCGCGCTTGAATCAGCCTTTGAATTGCCGACGTCGTGACGTCAATCGATGTTTTCCGCATCACGGATTTATCGCAGCCGGACGAGGCTCAGGCGTGGAATCACCCTTTGTGCCTTGACGAACAACTAAATGGTTGACACAACTGGTGACACAAAATACTGCCATTGTCAGCGGAGGTGTGCGCGTGAGATATGAACAGCTCGCAGCTTTTTTCGTGAAATCCTGAAGCTTGTGTTTCGGAAGCCCGGCCGTGTACGTGGCACGTACAAACGAGGGCATTAGGTAGGTCAACAGCTGCACCCATTCCCAGAACCAGTCCATCGACCGGCTTGGACGGTGCCTGGGAACTATAAATGGGAAAAGAGTGAGTTCGGCAGTTGAGAGCATTTTCCTCGCTATAAACAATCGGAGCGCTTGAAGCTGTGACGGTGCGCTAAAAGCCGTGGCTTGGAAGATTGCTACCTGACGTCATAAATCGGACCGCGCAATCAGCCTAGTATGTGTTTGTGCGGACTGATAGTCAGGCTGCAATGGCCCCTTCTTAATGTGACTCTATGGCACTCTCCCGCTGTGGGCTCCGAGCCAGGTGTGGCGGCACGCCCAGGAGCGGCTCCGGCTGCGCCAGCCAACTGCGCCCTCTCGCACCTCCAGTTTTTTTGATTTGGTCATGACACGGTGACGCGATGGAAGAGGAGGAGATAGTGCGGTTGATGCTGTATAAGTATGTTACCACTATAAATTAAATCACGTCCAAGTCACCGTCCATGCACTACCTCGATGCAGTGCACACGCTGGACTTCATCGAACCTCGACGGTCGATCAGTCATTTCTAATAGTACTTATATTGTCCTCTGAACACATGAAGATGCATCAGCCCATTTTCTTGTCGATTTCCCACCGGAAAAAATCTGTTTAATTTCTCCTTGCCTAGCTGTCGTTTGTACGCTTTCTTGCTGCAGTAAAGTTGGTCTCCCTTGATTTAGGGGATGTTAGAGATGTTGAACATCGAACCTCCATGGTCCATTCTGCAGGCCAGTGAACGCCACACCAAAGTTTTTTTTATCCAGGTTGCGATTAAACAACTAGAGGTCCGAGGTAGACCAGAAGACTTACCGTGGTACAGCAGCCAGCAGACTGGTGCGGATTGGGTGAGGTCCGTTGCTCCATCTACTGACCAGAACGGGAATTGCCAGGTCCACAGGATACACCAGTGTTGTCATGAGGGCCAGTTTCTCTCTGGTCAGTCCAGCGTCAATAAGTTTCAGCGGGAAGAGGCTTTCTGGCGCTGCGAACACGAACTTGACGCGGGAAAAGAGAGCGAAATGGTGGGAAAGAGCCTTTAAGGTTGATCTTAAAACTGCCGATGTCGATCTCAACCATGGCGTTGAGACAAGGGTTCAGCTTGAACACTACTCGCTAAGGGAAGAGCATGTCGCAAAGATTTTCCTGGCACATTCCTTCCCTGGGTCCCGACCATGTCTCCTAAGACTGAACCCCATTCTCCGGCTAAAATTGCTTATGATCGGCGTTAAACTCTACAATTTTCAACGCAATTTCATAACATGCAAGCACGGAACCTAATCCTAAACTAGTTCAAAATCCATGCATAACAGAAGTTCTGAAAGGTGATTTCACTTGGAAGATCACCACTTAAGTAGTATACCTATTTGTGAGTCCGAATGGGCTGTTTTGATTTCTCATTTATTCTCCTAGATAAGATTGACGGCTGTGCATTGAGTTACATGGACTTTTTGAGCAAATCACGCCTGTGCTTTAAAGTTCTGCAAAAAAATCATGGGTTAGACACTCCTGGGACATTTTTTACCGTAATTGTAGTCTAAAATTCATGCTTCGGTCGATCCCGTTCACAGAGATTGATAGTTAATGCAGTAAGTTACGGGTTGAGGTTCGAGCAACGCCTTGAGGAAGCATAACCTACGCAAATATTACTTTTTTTAAGAAAATGACTGACAGAAGTGTATTATAGTTAAATGTAAAGAATGTGAACTTTCCTATAAAATGGTTCTGAGAGTAGAATAATTGCAGTGTACTCGACCTAACCAAGAGACAAAAGAACATGATCCTGTGCTAAATGTCCCTGCATTTACGATGGCCAGACGGGCTGATGTTTATATCCTCATTTTAATTAACACTATCTGCCGGCCGAGGTGATCCCCGCCCCTAATCTACACGCGAAGACGACCACTGCTCCAACCGGCGAGAATTTATCGACTCTGTGGACAGTGATGATCGCGATGTCAACTTTGATGCACACGACCCAGTCACAAGTGGGACCTCACTGATCGTCGACATCCACGCGAAACCGATAACAGCTGATCTGCGAGCTTTTGCAGTCGAGCCGTTACTTTTTCCTTCTCTGCATTCACATGTAAATTTTCTTATATAAAAATTGATTGGTCTCCTTGCCCATTATATACCAATTACTAACCCTCTTTATTTATTCGAACTACAAAAGTGAGGTCAGAAGTGCACGACACTGGCACCATCTTGAAGGAAGTCCAAATGCAATCTAAATTTTGCAAGTCATTCAAGGACGATTCCTCATGCTATCGATAGTTGCAGTCTTCGGCCATTCGTTTGCGATCTTCTGGTGTTATTTGGTTTGGGTACCCAGTCTTATTCATGATGAAAAGATGAAATTTTTTTTTGATTCTGGAATTACACTTTCAAAATAAAGCGTACTTTCTCTCTCTCTCTCTCTCTCTCTCTCTCTCTCTCTCTCTCTCTCTCTCTCTCTCTCTCTCTCTCTCTCTCTCTTATATGCCCCCGCACCCACTGAAATATGACACGAGAGAAGGAAGACAACCCAGGTGACCTTGCGCCAAATTCCTGTGTCCTAACCCTCCTCGAAACTCCAACCCTTCATAACTCTAATTTAATGAATTGAGGCAAATGTTCGCATTCTAGGCGTATGTCTGTGCCCCCTAAATGGGCCGTGGTAGATGCATTGGACCAATACGGGGGCCACATCAGGGTATGGCAGGCGTTATTCGGGTTGCGCTCCCATAACAAATGTCGAACATGGAGGTGTGGTGGCACGCCTAGGGGCGGCTAGGACTTAGGGGACCCGGCCGCGCCAGCCACCTGCGTCCTCTCCCGCCTCCGATCTTCTTGACTCTGTCTTGACACCGGGCTCAGGTGGGGGGATGAGGAGAGAGTGCGTTAGATGCAGCGCAAGTCTACTATCACTTAAAACTTATCCACGCGCAAGTCACCGTCCCTGCATCACCCTTCCGTGGAGCATACGGTGGACCTCGTCGGACTACGACGGTCAAACTCTCCTGTTGTGTGTGTTTGTATGTATAAGCAAAGAAGAAGGTTGTTCGCTCGCTGGTTGCATGGCCTTATTCATCTGAGTTTTTACGAGCCCTTACTAGAATCCATCCTCAGAGATGCAAACGGCAACGAAAAACGAGCAACAGTTATAGGAGGCAGGGGCCAACCGAACACCAGTGATGCCAGTCCAGAGATGACCAAGCAGGACTCTGTATGCTGGCCCCAGATCGATAAGTCGAATGACTGAGTTCTCATCGGAGGCCCAGGCTTCAATCAATTCTCGGCTTGCCTTGCTTCCGACGTGGGAAATTATCTTCGTGGCTGAGAATTGAAACCCGTCACCCGTTTCGTAGGTGTGCGAAGTCACTTGTGATACTTCGTCACCCCATCTTACAGGCTATTTATGCTCATCTGCGTGTGATCCAAGCATGCGTCCAGCGCCTCCTGTGTAGTTACAAGGACAGTTTAGGCACGGGATGTAACACACTACGCCCGACTGCTCAATAGGATTTAATCAATCATTGATTTTCATGACTCTGCTGTCCATAGTAGCTTTGGGCCGGTACGCGGCTCTGACATCTAGTCCTGCAGCAATTCGCTCAGGGGAGCGAAGAGACCTTCTTCTTCTTCTTCTTCTTCTTCTTCTTCTTCTCTTCTTCTTCTTCTTCTTCTTTTCCTTCTCTCTCTTCTTCTTCTTCTTTTCTTCTTCTTCTTCTCTTCTTCTTCTTCTCTCTTTTCTCTCTTTTACTACAATCCTAATTTCTCAGGAATTTGGCGCAAAGCCGATGAGATCGGTTTGGTTGGACCAGCTTTTAGCTCACCCGCTCCGCCCTCTAAAATAGTGACCTGGACCACTTGACAATACAGGCGGCCTTTTGACAGCATCAGCTCCCCATCCTTGTACCACATTAAATCCTTACAACTTAACTCTTTTCCGATACCCTGGCCGTCGCCACCGACGATGTCCACCGTGTGTCCCAGAGCGACGTGGGGGCAGGGACGGCGACTTACGCGTGAAGTAGTAGACTTTCACAGCACCTACCACATACACACTCTCCCCACCCTCATCAGTTTGAGCCCGGAGTCAAGACTTAGTCAGGAAGACTGGAAGTGGGATCGAGTGCAGGGGATGACAAAGCTAAGCATCCCGCCTTCGCTTGCCATAAACGCCTAGTTCATGCATAATGGACTAGGATTTCACAGAAAGAAGGAAGAGGCGGCTTGGATCTCAACTACGTGGGAGTTCAACGGAGGCCACATTAGGAAGGATCCATTGCAGCCTGCTTCTGCGCACTGAGGGACGGATCGCAGTATCCCGTCAGTTGACGGCACTGGATGTCGTGGGTGCGGAATCCCTGGAGTCAAGCACACTCTCCCCTCCCTCTTTCAGTCCACTGTCGGAGCCGGCCATCTATCCCCTGTGGGCATTGCATACAGGGACCCGGCGCAGTGTGAGCCTGTGTCTAGGTGAGCTAGCATATCCCCTCACGCGTGACATTTATTAGGGCTGCAGAGCCCGATTAACGCGTGTCCTGTCTCTAATCTGGTCCCCTGGCTGATCCAGCGCAACTCCCACGAGGCCATGTGCAGGGGCCCCCCAAGTAAAAGCCGTCAAACTATCCTTACAATCTACGCTAGCCAAGCAAAGTCTTCCACTTCCGCAGCAAGTTAAGGAAGTAAATGTGCGTGCTCCAGCACCAATAAGGACCCACGTCTGTGACGAACAGCCAGAGTGCATAGAGGAGGATTGGCTTAAGACAGCCTATGCTCAGCATACAGCCGTAGGTTTGCGCAATCGTTAGGCGTGGCAAGCTCGCAGTTCGTGATTCCGCCCTCACTGCTGTGAGGTCGGCACCACCGCACTGAGAGTCGAGACGACAGGTTTTGCCCCCCTTCGGCTTCTTCAGGCAGGGATTGGCCGCGGTAAGTTCATCCAGTGTCGGAATGTGGCGGCTAACAGAATCAGATTCGGGTGTGAAGAAAAGCATCACCACGGCACAGAGGACGAAGATGGAGCCCCAGAAGTAAAGAAAACCTGAAAAGGAAACGGAAGTTTTCTTGTATGCTGTCAGGAAAAAAAGGCAATTTATATCTAAGATGGAAAGCATTGTCGACTGAAACTGAGCTGTAAGTACACCTCGAATGGAGAACTACCAGATCCAGTCAGATAGTTGAACTGACGTTAAGAGAGTAAAAATCGCAGCAGTAGAGACGGTTGTTGTTTTTCTCATGTTATTTTTATTTTTTTGTTGTTGTTTTAGTAGTAGTAGTAGTAGTAGTAGTAGTAGTAGTAGTAGTAGTAGTAGTAGTATTAGAAGTAGTATTAGCAGTATAAGTATTAGTATCAATAGTATTAGTATTAGTAGCTGTAGTATTAACAGTTTTATTATTAGTAATAGTAGCAATATTATTAGAAGTATTAGTAGTAGTCGTAGTAGTAGTAGTAGTAGTGGTATTAGTAGTAGTATTAATAGTAGTAGTAGTATTAGTAGTATATGTAGTAATAGTAGTATTATTAGTAGTAATAGTAGTAGTAGTAGTATTAGCAGTATAAGTATTAGTATCAATAGTATTAGTATTAGTAGCTGTAGTATTAACAGTAGTAGTATTAGTAATAGTAGTAATAGTATTAGAAGTATTAGAAGTAGTAGTAGTAGTAGTAGGAGGAGTAGTAGTAGTAGTAGTAGTAGTAGTAAGAGTGGTAGTAGTAGTAGTAGTAGTAGTAGTAGTAGTAGTAGTAGTAGAAGTAGTAGTAGGTGTTATTGTTGCTGCTGTTGATCCTGGAAGATCATTGAAAAGCCGGCATACTGACATGAAGGAAATATCTTGGGACTAATCTGCGCGATAATAAATATTACAACTCTACTTAAACAATTTTTTTCGAATCGAATACAAATTTCAAAAGTTCGGTTGACATTTAATGAGATAGTCAATCTCTGATACCGTCTCTGAAGATAGGTTAGAGCAGGAATCTTAAACGTAAATCGAATAAACTTCTTGTCCCAGCGATCGCAGCTACTTCTTCTCAATCTACTGTATGCATTCAGAGGAAAGAGAGATATTAGTTATGTGATGTGAGAGATATGAAGAGAGAGAGAGAGAGAGAGAGAGAGAGAGAGAGAATGAGATTAAGTGGCGTTCACCGATCAAGTTACGGGACAGGTTTCGCCCGTTGGGCCTTGGAGTTCAATTAGAGCACCATGCGAGGACACTGGTACTCTCGATCATAACCGACAGGCCAACAAGCCCCTCACTCATTAGTAGAGCATTCGAATCAACGACCAAATGTCGTGGGTTCGAATCCCAGGTGGCCCACACTAAGGGCTGGTATGAATAGCTGATGACGGCTGATAAGCCAGAAATGGCCATTCTGGTCTCCCTCGTCGTTGCCGGTACTCCAACAGTGAGCGAATGTGTTCTGTACGGCATGGCGGTAGAATATGCTAGTGCGGGCATACATCTTTAAAATTTACAGAGCACGCGTTAGCCGGATTTGTGCTGTAACATCTGCCACTGGGGTCAAAGGTCATCGCCGCTGGCCTGACTCGGACAGGTCACCGCAACATGAGAGAGAAAGGAAGCAGATCGAACCCAGATCAGGCACTCAGCCCCTCAGCATAAAAAATGTGAATGCACTTTTGATTACCATGCCACCTTAACAGTCGTGGTTTAGAAATTTTCCAACTAGTGGGACACCCCGGTTTCACTCAGCTTCAGACCACACTCACTTACAACCGATCCGAAACCCCACCGCCCTCCCTGAAGCCACGTTCCTGGGGGTTTATGGCCGAGGTCACGTGTAGCATATGCGAAAGGGCTGTTTAACTGTATCGGCGACAACGCCCTCACCCAGCAATAATCGGCTGGAAGAGGTGGAGCGTGAGGTAGGTGCCTCACAAGGCAGTTTCGCGCATAACTCTTCGCGGCGAACATCTTGATGGTGGACCTCGTCACTTCCAGCAGTCAAACTACAGCATTGCGAACCTAGATCATGGGTTTGCTTCTCCGATTTGGCGATAGTGTGGCCCCGCCTTGGAGAAAAGGAAAGACATCAGTATGAGGCGCTCATTGTGAACAAAAGCTCATTGGCGGGTCAGAGACCCCTAAGCCCGGCCGGCCGTGGGCCTGTGAGGGCACCCGTCCCCTGGGGCAGCGTGGGCGCGGATGACCAAATGAGAGCCCGCCAGCCAGTCACCTTGGCGAGGTGATTGGGTAACTAAGGCGTTCTTAGGCCTCTGTGATTGGCTATACTGGAGCGCATGCTCTATTCGCTCGTAGGCCGCGGTCACTTGTGCCGGGAATGCAGGCCTGCGCGTGCTTCAATCCCTACCCCCTTCACGCCTGAGCGTTGCTCGACTAGCGAGCCCATCCAGATGCTGGCAGCTCTCCTAACGCAGAGAAAAAAACATGGTCTGACTGATGCAGTAGGAGGAACCCGACAGTTCGACCGTCGTAGTCCGACGATGTCCACCATATGCTACATGGGAAAGTGGAGCAGGGACGGTGACTTGCGCATGATTTAGTTTAAAGTGATAGTAAACTTGCGCTGCATCTACCGCACTCTCTCCTCCTCCCCCACCTGAGCCCGGTGTCAAGACAGAGTCAAGAAGACCGGAGGCGGGAGAGGACGCAGGTGGCTGGCGCGGCCGGGTCCCCTAAGTCCTAGCCGCCCCTAGGCGTGCCACCACAGCTCCATGTTCGGCATTTGTTGTGGGAACGAAACCCGAATAACGCCTGCCATGCCCTGATGTGGCCCCCCTGTTGGTCCAACGCATCTACCACGTGGCCCGTTTAGGGGGCACCAGGAGGAACCCACCGCATTTGTGACACACGTGGACCAAGACCTTGTGTCATTTCATCACTAACCAGTTTGAACCAGACTTATTACGGTCTTACGATGGGAGGAGGAAGAAAGAATAGGTTCAATCCAGAGCAGCATAAATTCAGATTACACGCTTGGTCTACTCTGGGTTGAGTTGGACTGCAATAACACCATTTTACTGCATCTTACCCTGCCCATTCTCCTCGCTTATAGGTTCGGTTATGGCCGTCAGGGATGTGAGTTCGGCTATAACCATACACAATAAGTTCTTTCCATCCATAGGATAGGTCAGTAGGATATGAGGAGCAATTCATTCGGTACACAGGGCAGGTTGCCGTGAGATGGCTGTTTGCTTGTGTGCTAGAACCAAGCGTCCGTTCGAGAGCGTGTCAGCAGAGGTGTGCTATTTACGCGTTTGTCTGGTGCATGAGGAAGCGTCTGTCTGAGTGTGAGGCATGTGAATGGTTGGCCCGAGAGCTGAGTCTGGGGTGCGTAAACGCAATGGCCTATGGGTGCCAAAGCAGGCTGACTGACGCGCGCAGGTGTGGATGCCGCCATCATTAGGGCTCAGGTCAAACCTGTGGTCTGGTCGTGCGTTGGCGGTGCGCCGGCGGGTCAGCACGTCTGTTGCGGCTGTCGACTGAGAAGAGGGACGCCAAAGAAGGGGGTACGAGACCGACTGCCACACCATAGCCAACTCTGGTTCGCGTGTGGGTGTGGACTAGCATGCATGCAGCATGGAAGACTTGCGGTGAGATCGGGCGAAGTAGAGGGACAAGTTAAACAGTCCGCCTGCGCTTGCCACACACGTCTTGTCCACGCACAGTGGACGAGGATCTCACAGAAACAGGGGACGGTTCGGATTCCAACGGAATGGACGTGCCAGAGAGGCCACATTAAGCAGGAGCCACTGCAGCCTGACTGTCAGTTCTGAGAAGGACTGAGTTAGCTCCGTCAGTTGACAGCCTTCAAGCCAGGGCGCGCGAGTGTTGAGTGCCGTGGGGCCAGAGTACCCAGCGTCGACCTCCTTCTATGCTGTCTCTCCAACTGCCCGAGCCAGTCACAGTCATCTGATGCCGGGATTGGCGGCAAGCAGCTGGCGCAGCGTGAACCTGCATCTAACCGTTCCACCACACTTACTCATGTGTGTTATGGCTGCGCAGCCCCATTAACGCATCGTGTTCCCCAAACTGGAACCAATCTCGGTTCAACACATCTCTCGCATGGCCTGTCTCTAGCGCTTCGCCGTGTAAGCTGCTGGCGCGGCTCGAGATGAGTTCCAAGGCAGAGTGGGGACGAGTTAGTTCCGTTAGCGATCGGTGAACGTTCGTCAAAAGACTATCAATATTTCCGAAATGAACTGGCAAGGTAGATGACTGGCTGATGACCGCTAATGAGCCAGACATAGCCATTCCAGTCTCCTTTTTGTCGGTCAAGTTATTCTGTCTACATTACTGGCCACTGTGCTGCTACTGGCGGGACAGAGGCACCAAGTGAGTTCCATTAACGATCGGTGAGCGTTCGTCAAACGAACGAGCAATAACCCCTTTATGTTGGTGTCTTCCATAGTACCCTAGTAATCAAATATTAGGCCCGATGATTGTGGACTCTAGTACACGCACAGAAGCCGGATGTAAATAAATTTGAAACATAAGATCGAAAAGGACTCGTAAGGATGGCAGGGTTTCAAAGCCTACCACCAGAACACGAGTTATGCTGCATCGGTGGACTGAATGGTCGACTGTTGATAAGTTCCCTTCACCTGGCAGTCCGTCATTTCACAGATCTTCAGTCGCAATCTTCATTTGCCTTTAAAATGTTCCCAATTTGAGCCCGAAAAGTCTCAGGTACCAGAAAATGTTATCACTAAGAAGTTAGTACATTGGGATGGTCAGCTCTGACTTAATAGCGGTTGTTATATTGGAATACTGCTGGCCCACCCAGGGTTTTGATCCAGGTCAAATGGGTTGCTGAACGCCTAGGTCAAACGCTCTATCCACTTGAGGCACCTGGCTTCTGAGTGGCTCACCGAACCTGACCAATCAGATCAAGTCTCTTTGTGCTCGAAATGCCGGTCGCATCACGTGCACACGTGAGTGTTTTAACAAAATTCGCCAGAAGAAATTATATCAGCTTTCAACTGCGTTATTTATTTAAAAAGTTCGCTGCCACTTTTGGTGACTATAGACGTTTACTTGAGAGAAGTTTTATCCTCCCTGAAAATTATTCAAAAATATCGAGCTTTGGTTGTTGGGGGTAATGGATGGAAAAATTCGCGCTTTATCCGCATGTCTTCGTCGAAAAATATAAAAATTAGGACAACAGGACCCTTGTAAAACATTGGAGAAATGGTAGACTAATCATTTTCCAAATTATATTAATCATTATGCAAATTAGCATTCAAAGTTGGCATAATTATAGTGAGCTCCCCTCGGCACGGTACGAGAGTCGGAAAGCCCTTTCCCCCGGCGTTTGACTAAAAAAACCGCTCATTTTATTGATGCATTCTCACAGTCTCTGATGATGGCCTCCTTTACGAGACCGAAAGCTCAGGCTAGTAGACATATTTTCCCGACAGTTCGACCGTCGTAGTCCGACGATGTCCACCGTATGCTCATGGGAAAGTTGAGCAGGGACGGTGACTTGCGCGTGATTTAGTTTAAAGTGATAGTAGACTTGCGCTGCATCTACCGCACTCTCTCCTATCCCCACCTGAGCTCCGGTGTCAAGGCAGAGTCAGAAGACCGAGGCGGAGAGGACGCAGGTGGCTGGCGCGGCTGGGTCATCTAAGTCCTAGCCGCCCCTAGGCGTGCCACAACACCTCCATGTTCGGAATTTGTTATGGGAGCGCAACCCGAATAAGGCCTGCCGTGCCCTAATGTGGCCCCCGTGTTGGTCCAAACGCATCTACCACGTGGCCCGTTTAGGGGGCACACATATTGTTCCAGTAATGGCACGTACACCTTCTCTGAAGTACGAAAACTCTTGATATTCTATAAACTCCTCCTCCTCCTCCTCCTCCTCCTCCTTCTTCTTCTTCTTCTTCTTCTTCTTCTTCTTCTTCTTCTTCTTCTTCTTCTTATTCTTCTTCTTCTTATTCTTCTTATCATTCTTGATTTATTTAGAAACAGACATGAATATCATGCAGTCGATGTGCTCACGAACTTTGCTCTCAATAGTACTTAACTATTCACTGCACTTTACAGGTGCCGTGACCAGACCTCAAAATTGGTGCTTTATCGACAAATAAAAAAATTATGGACTGGTAGAGCGTGCAATTCACATACCAGGAGTCCTTCTTTCCGTCTCCCACCCCAACTTAGAAGATGATAACAACGAGCCAATTGGTGTTAGGAATTTTAACTGAATTGTGTGTTTTTAAATGGGAAGCACTTATTCAAACTACGTAAGAAGGGCACAGGTCTACACAGTGACGGTCGTGGTGATGATGTTTTGGGCATAACTTCGCAAAACAGTGGATAGGTTGTTGAGTAACAACGTTCCCAAGGTTTTTAATCATTCTGCGAGATTTATATGAACACCTCCGGTGGCCGTGCGCTAAATTCCAAAAATGGTATACATTCCCGTATCATACCTGTAAAACCAGAACCCTTACCTTAACCCTAAGCCTAAGTCTTCATCCTAACTCGACTCCTACTCGGACCAAAAATCCGATGGGTATAAACTTCGTGGGGAACAAAGGTAACCGCATTAGCCAGCAAAACTCTTCACTCGTCTGTCGTCATTTAGCTCTGTACCAGCACCATCGAACCAGTTCTCACGCACTATAACCTTCAGTGCGGTCTTGTTAGTCTGCAAAATCCTTCTTCTTCTTCTTCTTCTTCTTCTTCTTCTTCTTCTTTCTCTTCTCTTTCTTCTTCTCTTTCTTCTTCTTCTTCTTCTCTTCTCTTCTTCTCTTCTCTTCTTCTTCTTCTTCTTCTTCTTCTTCTTCTTCTTATCCTTCTTCTTCTTCTTCTTTCTTCTTCTTCTTCTTCTTCTCTTCAGAAGCAGGCCTGAAGAGCATGCTCTCAGTGTTACCATTCAAATCAGACGTGAAGTTCTACAAAGTTTTATTTGCCCATCTACTCCGGTGTTCATCGTAATTACGTCGGGACTAAATTTGACAGGGGCCTTGGCTGGATAGCAAAAGATAATTTATGATATGATTTATCTGAAAATTAAAAAAACATATGGATTGGCAGAGCATGCAATTCACATACCAGGAGTCCTTCTTTCCGTCTTCCGCCCCAACTGGGGCAATGATAATAACGTCCAAAAAGGCCTTAGTAGTTTAAAAATAATTTTGTTTTATAATGGGAAACACTTTTTCAAACAACTGAAGAATAACACAGGTCTACACGGGTTGAATGGAGCCGAAGGAATCTACTAAGGGCAGTCATGTCGGTGATGTTTTGGGGCAGAAATCGGCCTAGTAGTGGGTAGCGCTAATGACAAGACCTAGATTACACCGAAAACTGTTAGAGCCAATGACGGGGGTTGAGTTAATCTACTTTGCTCTCTCGCAATCATCTTCTAATCAATTTGCTCGTTACATCCACATAATTGGCCTCCGGGCGCATTCTTCTGTAGGCTTTAATGTTGAAACCTTCTCAAAGTCCGAAGTCCTGCAGTCGCGCATGATACTCGGTTATCTCCTCAATGCTGACGGTCACGGCATCATTGTCGAAAAGTCGATGGTTTCGATCCTTATGTCATTAAGGAAGGCTGCATGGCTACAGGAGGTGGTAGTTGAGGGTAGGCAACAGGGGCCAGGATTAAACATGGCTTAAGCTAAGGTCGCCACCAGCTGGGCATAATCTATCCGGGTATGGAAAGCCCCATATCCTGTCTCGTTCAAACGAATTTCCAGTCGGAGTTTTCACACTGATCATTGAGTTACGAGTGGGTAGATGTGCTAGCTCATGAAATGCTCAACCAACATTTTCAACTAGCAGCAAGGTTTTAAGGTTCCTTATCGCTGCAGCATAATCCCGAAATATGTAGCCCCGTCAGGATGCCGACTTTTGTGCAAAAAAAAAAAAACCTTCTTCCAGCCGCCTTCACGGGTAAACTGCGTACAAAAAGGACTACTTAGGTAGCATGCATTTTCCATTGATTTTAAAATTTGTTTTTCTTGTTCTCGCTTGGCAGAAATTCTACCTCTTCATCAAATTTTATAGTGGTAGAGAGGATATTGTTCGGGTTTAAAAAACTGTCTAAATTCCTGAATACTGGAACTCAACCTGCTGTTACACGTGCATTCCAAGGCTTCCAAGCTGCATATTTTTATCAGTAAGCAAATCCTAAGCCACGCGCCGCCAGCTGCTATGACGAGTACTCCAAATCACGTGACCTCGATGGTCATCACTATGATATGATTGGTGCAACTGACACGAGGCGTTGCTGTTCGCAGCCGTCTTCGGTGCTCGCCTGTACGGCGCCAGCATCAACACAGACAGCTCACCAGAATTACCTGCAAAGCTAAGATGCCTTGCCCGGGAACCGGAATTTGGCGGATGTAGGCGTTTGGAGGACTCTGGCGATTCAAGCACCAAAAAGGCCACATAGGCTAGGATGTAGCCGCAGGACTGACCCAGTGATTTGCAGGTGCATGCCAGGGGCCACGTTGCGTCTGAAAAGGAGAGCAAGACAACCGTTTAGGGGCATGTCAGTAGGGGCTTGGGGAAGGTGCGTCTACACATTCGTACAGGAGCTTGTTTTAACGGGAATCTGAAACAGTCAAAAGTTCTTAAGAGGAGAGAAGTTGGAAGAGGGAACATAAGAAGAATAAGAAAAAGGAATTAAAAGGAAAGATCAGGAGGGGCAGCGTAGAGGATGCGCAGGAGGAGTAGAAGGAGGGGATGAGAGGAGGAGGAGGAGGAGGCGAGGAGGAAGGGGAGGGAGGCAGGAGGGTAGGAGGTGCGTGGGAGGGAGGATGAGAGAGGAGGAGGAGGAGGAGGGAGGAGGAGGAGGAGGAGGAGGGAGGAGGATGAGGAGGAGGAAGAGACGAGGAAAGGAAGGAGAGGAGGACCGAAAGCGAGCACAGGAAGTGGAGGAAGAGCAGGTATGAGTTGGGTTTGTTGTCAGTGGCTTTTTCATCCCCCTGCCAGCTATGCCAATAATTCAGAAAGCACTACTTGAGGGCGAAACTAGAAAGCAGGAAGACGATCATTCCACCACATGAATAAAATGCCGCCCTTTGCCAAGTCAACACCTCGGGTAAGTATCTCCTGGATTTAGACAGGTGAAAATAAAACTATGCAAATTAAAGAAGTCATCATTCGCGAACAAGTACCCACCAGGAGAAAAATTAGCCTTGGGGTGAATGAACTGTATGGAAAGCCCTCTGACAAACTTTTAGAAAAGCTTGGCTACCTCTTTTGAACTCATCAAGTATAGAGCCCAGGGTTGAGATAAGGGTTTATGGTCACCGGTCGGGTTATGCGTTTGAGGTTTAATTATATATGCCGGTAGGGCACAAGCCTAAATACCTCCACCGCCTCCCATTACAAGTAACCTTGCGCTGAATTCCATGGGGAGAGGTTATGGTTAGGAATAGAGTTAGGGTTAGAGTTGTGACACGGGAATAGGCGTCACTCCGAGTATTTAGCGAAAGCACCAGGTGTATTACAAGAGGTACTACTCCTGTTACGAGGATAGGAAGTTGTGCAGAGTCACGGTCTGAGGCGAAATAAGGACGCATGTTAACTCGGGCAGCCAATTAGTGTGCACTACAGTAACGAGCACGTGTCATGCTTTTGCTCACGTGTGAGGCCGGTCGAACCTTCGCGATTTTCCCGTGAGGGGACGCCCTTTAAACGCGCATTAAACAGCCAATCAACGGCCAACAGGACATCGGCCGGAGGTTCTGGAACGACCCTTCACGATCTACCCTGGCGTAGCTGGAATGTTGCAGAACACTCGGGGCACCAATAAAAAGGCGAATTTTTGGATAAAATAAAATCTCGTGTTTTTGAGAATAAAGTGTTCGGTTCCCGAATCCGCTCTTCTTCTCTTCCAACTATCCTTCAGGCCATAACATCCCTGTGTCCAATCCTTAAACTCAACCGTTAAAAACCTCAACCCTTCACGCTCAAAATCCCATCCTAACCCTTTGAACATGGCCGTAAACCTAACCGCAAACGTAAGCTGTGCTCATTCCATTCTCTTCCCTATATTGGGACACCGGATGTACGATTTCACCGGGGGAAGGGGAGTATTCCTAAGTGCTTTAGCCCGCGAGATGACTAGGAAGGCATCTGTATGTGGGAGAAAATTCCGAAGCGGTCGGATGCTCACTTGGAGAGGAGAGAAATGCTCAGGCCATCCACGATTGTCTCATGTGTGGCCACAAAGCCGTGATAAGAGGCCAGGTCATGGTCAGTGGCCAGACCATGATCTCGTGTCTGGTGGCAAGGGCGCCCCATCGCTGGCCGGGCGAACGTCCAAGCCAACCATCCAGCCGGCCGGCGAACACCCAGAAGCTGACTCCGATGCCCAGCTGGTGGAAGGAAGCCAGGAGCGACGTCTTCCGAAAGCGGACGGAAAAAGACAGCGTCCACCACCGGAGTCAGAGCAGTTTCAAGGAGTAGGGCCAGCAGCTTAGCGAGAACGCTGCCTGTAGGGTGTAGTCAGCACTGCGAGCGTCAGACTGAAGGATGAGCGGGAGGGCTGAGGAAATGCCGCTTGGTATTCCCTGCAGGGAAAAATAAGCAGAAGGAGAGGAAGCGTTGATGCGATGGCAGCGGTGGTGCCGCATCGCCCCCTTCCCCAAACTTATAGTAATAATTGCCGAGAGAGTGCACCCAGTTTTGTTTGTGGCGGTTATCAGAGCTCACCAGGCAGGTTAATTGGTACAGCTGTTAGCGCTGTGAAGGCTCCAGACAAAAGAACGGGTTCGAACGAGTGTGCGAAATGTGGTGCGCGCGTGCAGATGAGGATACCTGTCGGCGAACAAAGACGACAAACACTTAAGTTGTCGAAGGATGGCAGTAACAGGAAGGTGCTTCACCAGAGCAGCGATACTAACCTCGGGGTGTAGAGGTGTCCAATTATGGGTTCCACTGGAGGGTCTTAGGAGGTCGCATTAATTGCCGCTACCTGAATCTGGGCTCTGCCTACTAGCCACACACCGGTAACGGCCTCGATCGGCGGGCTAAACCATATAAGGGTATTCGGTGTTGTGCGTGTCTCGATAACCAGTATTTCAGCTCGCCCTCCTTGCTATACCCATCCCCGCTTCCCAATTTCAAAAAAGTCCCACGGAGAAGGTGACCAACAGTGCCGTGAGCGACCCAGGCTAAGTCAACCGGCTATATCCAAGCTCCGGTTTGGGGCACCTGCATTTCGAACACGCATTCTTTGTCTATTAAGCGTTAGGCTTAGCATGTTCGACCTCAAGCGATGAATGTTAGATTTGCCCATGGGACCAGACACGTAGTGCTGTGGCAAAAACGCCCCATAAATACTGCACTGCTTGCGCCGTCATCACTCTGACCTCCGACTGTCCCTTATGATGGGTTCGGGCAAGAATCAGAAACGTTAGGTCAAAATTCTCCTTGTTCCAGTGATCGAATCTTCGTCTGCATTTATCGCTTGTTAGCTGTCGTCAGAAATCCACAACCAACCTCAGGTTTGGGACACCTGGGATTCGAACGCAGATTCGCTGGTCAAAACGAGTGATAATTGAACCACGGGCTCAGTGTAGTGATCTGTGAACACCGATACGTGTGCATACCCTCAAATTATTGCTGCGAGAGAACACATAATGAATTAACTCGGATATTTTGACAGATTTAAATAATTTATTTGACTTCGGCGGTCTTGGTGGGATTCTAACCCACTACAAAAACCGGCGAGGCTTGGGTTAAGTCAACGCCCTTACCGCCTGAGCTACGAGGATCAACCGGGAGTTGTGACTTTACTCACACATGAGTCAAGTCCCCTCCAGCCTACTGAAAAGTATGGAATCCACCAATTCTGATGCAAGAAGGTGACTGTCAAAGCAGGACCTTCTTAACAATTAATCTAGAGTCCACCAGATGACGACCAGGTTCACTTAATTAATAGGTGTTTTATTGGATTTGAATAGTTCATTAGACCCATGTGTGAATAAACTCGGCGACCCCGGTGGTATTCGAACCCATGACAGAAAGGACAAGGTGTGAGTTAAAACTGTCAATTTCCCTAAGAAAGACGGAAATGCTATAAGCGACGAACTTTGCCTGAAAGCCCATTTGTGGAAGAACATCAAGCCTGTCCGTGAAAAAAAAAAAAACAACAGAGCAATTGAAATGACGTAATGCGTAGTAAGTAATACGCCATTTCTACCCTAGTAAGGAGTTCAGATAGGGATGAAATACTACAAAAAGGAGAAGGAGGAGGAGGAGGAGGAGGAGGAGGAGGAGGAGGAGGAGGAGGAGGAGGAGGAGGAGGAGGAGGAGGAGGAGGAGGAACGTTATGCAGGACGAACTTAGACCTTTGTAGATCAGTCCATCAGCCAATAGGTTTCAGAACTTTGATCACCTATGCGAAATCCGAGTGATATTTTTGGAGATTTCCCTCCCATAACCCCAAGTTCCCCGTAAAACATTCCAAATAACTTCATGTCTGCCTGCCTGACTGTCAGATACGGATTGATACGCAGATAAGCCTTACCCAGATGCAAATGGATTTAAAGGGTACGATGGTGCCTACCGGATAGATGAGCTGGTAGGCTGTCAGGCCATCTGAGGTCATGACTTCAGTTCCATTTTCAGTTAGATGTGAAACGCCGTAAATATTGCTGTCAGGAAGGTGCTAAGTATAGAAATTAATTTATCAGGAATTCCTAAGAAACTATGCACTCCTGAAATTTTTTGTAACAGCCAAAGAGTAAACTACAGGAAGCAATAGTTTCCAACTCTCGAGCCCATCATCAAAATATGAGAATATTCACACGAAAAACCGTTTAAATTGTGTACAAACCTGTCAGGTAGGTTTCATGCCACGGTGTATAGATATTTGTGACGGTCGTCAATACTGTGTTTGGGTTGCCTCCCCCGACTTGATAAGCGAGTGTGAGTTCCCTGCATCCTTAACTTGATTCTTTCAGTCGATATCCTCACCCGGGGTCCCAGAGAAGACTTACCGTAGGCAAAATGGCAACAACATCAAAAGTGGTATTTTACTGCACTTATTGTTCAGTCCTCTCAAATTACGTTGACGCTGGCACCATTCGTGCGGCTTGACCGGCATAGTTGCCGGGACAGTCAACACCAAGAATGCAACAAGCGACATTTAACTGTCATACTGGATTTAGCAGGTACCGATGCGTGGGATCTGACGGCATATGGTAGTCAGCAGGGTGTTCTCGTGGTAACTAGCTTCCAGGACCTGCTTCGGACGAAATCGTAAACCTCTGCCGATGCGGGTGCTTCGCTTCAAGTCGATCATGCGGAGGGGAACCTCTGTACTTTATTTTTCTGGATAGCAACCCTTTGTGTTTGTCCCCTGGGTAGGCTCCTAATGTGCCTCAAGCGCGTACAAGCCTCCCAACGCTGGGTACGCGAGCAGTCGTCATGTTATCACGGCCCACGAGGGGACAAAATACGCGCACTTGCAAACGCCAAACTCCGCAATCAATTTATCAACTCACCAAGCCCACGATAGCTATGAATCTCACGTCAGGCTTATTGATTCACTAGAATATCGCGCTAGCGGGTAGATGCGCCTAGAGGCCCAGAGTCGGCCGCGCGTCGGATTTACGTCAAACTGCCAGCTGATCGGTTGATATCTTGACCAATAGCGACGCGGTCATCCTCGCTAAACAGAAAGGTTCGGTGCTGGTCGGCGAGGCCTCGACACCTCGCCGTGGGTCACCGCGAGGTTCTTTACAGAATACATACTTGCATTTGTGTCTTTCTTCTTCTCTTCCAAAAAGGGATTGAGTCATAATTATGCTGGTGCTGTGAGGACGAATATTTTTTGAATGCCACTGAATAATTGCTATAAAGGCTGGAAATATGTTTTATGTATCTGGTTGTCTGTTGACGAGGACGGCAGAGACTGGCGATGGGACGAAACTGGAGTTTTGCTGCAGTGAGTAGTTCCTATAAGACCATATATCAGATTCTTTCAGTTCCAGACCTGGGATTGTTGCGCTGATCGCTGAACTCACAGATGTTCTCCAACTACGTCTCTAAATCAAGTCCAGGAAGAAAGGTGAGGTCCCGTAAAACGTTGGGTTCTTTCCATAAGGATGCTGCGGTTGAATAACGGTACCGAAAATGGCAAGAGAGACTAGAATGGTCCTTTCTTGCTTATCAGCTGAGATCAGCCAGATATACCCAACCCCAGGTTTTGCACCACTCCATGTTCGAACCCGGGACCTGTTGGGTAGACGTCCAACGCCGCACCTATTTAGCTACGGAATCGTTTTCCTGTCGGTTTCGATCGGATATCTTAACACTGGTAGTGGGAGGCCCTCAACGAGCATGTTGGGGATACACTCGTCCCGCTGTGTCTTGGGGTTCGTAGGTGTTGTCCAAGTCTTCTACATAGCATTTTTTTCACGCCAACCTCGGCGGAAGTCACGTCAAATGAGATCATCATTTCACCGAGTTCGGTTATTTAGTCCCATAGTTAGGACAGCAATTAAAAGCCTTTTCGAGGAATCAGCGTTCTGGTGGTGGAATGTCGATTGTATTCTTGCTGTCAGTAAAAGAGATGCTCTGCACAAATTTTATGGTTAACTTAACTCCATCCCTCTCGGTGCATACATTAAAATTGAAAGAAAGGGGGAACTTCCACCCCCCCCCCATGTTCCTGGAATTCCTGTCCACAGAAACGTACACAGAAGGACCATAAACACAGTATTTATCCTCCGCCTCCACGGTAATCACCCACTGGCGCACAACAAAAACCACATAAGGATACCACCAAGACGAATGCGCACAGAATGCTGCACTCTGAAAACATGGATTCAGGTCAACTATACCTGCATGAATAACTTAAAGAGAACGGCAATCAATTAAATCCAGCTCAGCATTCAAGTATTGCCCATCGTAGTCTGGGTGCTGAATGCCCCCATAACTATGTCGGTCAAACTTGATGGCGGCTGGAGTCCGAGTCACACGAACATAAAAGACAGTTTGACGGTAAAACACAATATTACACGCTGTCTACAGCTACCCACACTGGTAATTGGCGGAGTCATATGTGGGATCCCTCGCGAGGCAACAGGGACGTGAGAATCCAATCAGACATTGACTAACAGACGCTTCGAACCGCGTACGAAGGGCTACCTAGTCAGACTGAGGGAGATGACTTAGGTACAGAGTTGCAGGCTGGCACAAAGACCGCTGCAGGGTAGTCACAGCGGCACACGGCCGAACTAACTTGCTTTGATCTGTTGGTGTACCCAAGAACCGGTCCGAAATTCCAAGGTAGTTAACGATTGTTTCCGGTAATTTTTTTGTTGTGTTCTGCTTTTCCTCATCGTCTGCAGAGCTAGTAAAAAATGCTGGCCTAGTTTTTAACGTTTTTTATGAACAGCAAACTCCATCGTATTACTTCCCTAGGACAAAGCGTACGTTCACCTCATGCCAGAATATACTATCTGGCACTGACTACGTGTTATCAGATCAAACTTAGGAGGTCAATTCTGAAGTATGTATTCGAAAGAAGTCTTCATCAAACAAGACTGAACAAGTTTGGCTTAAATACAAATGGTCAAAACCACTTGCGATATTTAAGCTATGCTCCAATAAACAGGCGAGAAAAACGCAGTCAGCTTACTCTACCATAAGTGGTGGTGACACAGCAAGAATACAATCGACATTCCACCACCAGAACGCTGAGTTCCTCGAAAAGGCTTTTCAATTGCTGTCCTAACTACGGGACGAAATAACCAAAGTCGGTGAAATGATGATCTCATTCGACGTGACTTCCGCCGAGGTTGGTGTGAAAAAACGCTATGTAGAAGACTTGGACAACACCTACAAACCCCAAGACACAGCAGGACGAGTGTATCCCCAACATGCTCGTTGAGGGCCTCCCACTACCAGTGTTAATATATACGATCGAAACCGACAGGACAACGATTCTGTAGCTAAATAGGTGATACAATGGACCAAAATTAAATATGTACAGTCAGTGACCGACCCCATGAAATTTTTGACCGAAATTCTCCGATGCGTTTCCGATTAGGAAGGATTAATGCAGTGTGATTATAAAACCATACTTACTTAGAGTAGTATGGAGTTTACGAAACAGAAGTTTTTGTACATGAGAGGAAATGTATTTTCATTTAGTTTCGCACTCTCCTATTTATTTTAAATACCCTTATAAATTCAACTATATTTTTACAGAAAAATATGCTCAGAAATATTCTTTCTCGTTTTCAATTGAGAGCAAATAGTAGCTTCTTTAAATTTTATTCTCAAAGGAAAGGTGTATCTAGGTTTTTAAATTTTTTTTCAAATTCCTAATAATTTTGAGTCCAATTTGCGTTAAGAGTGTTCATTCTACAAGCTGTATGCTTTCCCCGTGTAAGGAAAATCATACGTTCGTTCATGTCACAAGAAAGATACCGCATAGTTTTTATAAAAGTCTGCAATTGATATGAATTACGCTGTTTACTTCACGAGGGGCACATACGATGCTTTTTGAGTGGGCATTGTATGATCTACAAACTCTCGTAATTAGAAGCGTTTTACAAACTGGCAGGTAGTCTTTCGTGGAATATAAACGTGAAGAAAGTGTGATTGGCTATCAAATGAATGCAAGAAAGGATAGCTTTTATATGTTACCTACGAAATGTCTTTAAATTTGTGAGTGTATCGAAAATATGTAGACAAGATGAGAAAAGAAACGAAAAATAAATCTCCTCTCATCTAAAAAGCCTTTTTCCGTACAACGGAAGGCTTCTGAGGCAGAGACCCTGAATCTCAAAAATAACGAAACTGAACGGTAATTTCGGGGTGCAACCAGTTGAACGGAAGATATTGGAAAAAACGCGATAGAATGAAAGAAAACAAACCTGCAGGAGATAGAGAAAGAAGATGATGGCTAGTGGACCCAAATCCTCACGCACGCCCCGAGGTATTAGCATCCTCACAGCCAGAGCCGGGCCTCGCTTACCTTCTCTATCGGCAAGTGCGAACACGTAAGCTGAAGAAGGTGAACGTTAAACTGCCAGCTGATTGGTTGATATATCGACCAATAGTGACGCAGGCACATCACTAGACCGAAGGGCGCGGTGATGGTAGGCGGGGGCTCGACGCTTCGCCGTGGGCCGATCTGTGCGCAAAGCGTGTGCAGTAGACAAAGTCGGTTGTGAGGCGCAAGATATCTTCGGGAATATCCGCACAAAATAAACAGTAATTAGGCCTATTTTGGCTATTCCGAAGAGTTCAGCTAGCGGATGAATGATGAGACCCCGCCGCCATCAAACGAGAATGGAACGAATAACAGTAACAGTGAGAAAGAATCCCTCAAATCTCAGATCACAGAAAAATATTTACTGCAGTCAGGCGAAGAGATGGTAGATGACAGAAGAGGATATACGTAAACGTCGGACATGACAATTGTAACCTTTTCTTACGTTTTTCAATGGCAGTAAAATCTATCTGCTAAGAGATTCAGTCGCAAAATCCCACAGCTTGCTTAGGAAAAAACGAGGCAGCTGGATCAACGACCACGCAGGTAATCATTGTAAAGGAGAAAGAACAGTAGATTTCGAGACATTTTGAGTTGAGTGGGCGTTTCTAGACGCCTGACCGTTTCCTAGTGAAGTCGGACAATCCCATCGACTGAAACTGAGTAGGATAGACCTACCTTCTCTAGCCACTTCCAGCGTGAGGATTTATCTAGACTCTCCTAAAATACGGACTGCTAAAACATCCCAGATGGCTGCAGAACTCCACTATGGGTCTGAGGTTGGTTTACGGGAAGAGCGACCATGATAGCCAGGGTCGCCTACGGACTGGCAAGTCACCCCTCTGCAGGACCTTCGAACGTGGAGGGATGGAGAGAGGAGAGAGTAGGGACTGCGAAGGGTGGCCGAAATACCGGGTGTGGAGACACGTAAAGCACCGAACACCCTCACCTGGTTTAGCCCGCCGGTCGAGGGCGGCTGCTAAAACAGAAACCCTAGCTTCGAGGAGTCACAGGTTAGAGTTGGGTGCCAGGTCAGGGGCTGAGATGCACTCTCCACCTACTCGAGGCAGGTTGTGCGGTTTAGTGCTACCAACACGGTTACTAACTAGGCATCCATACACCCCTCCTGTACGTAAAGCATGTGATGCCCGCTATTTGCCCGGTGGCGGACGTGGGTGAGTCACGCGTCACTGCGTTACCACGGTCGACGTCAAGCCGATTCGCGTTGCCGGCGGCAACCGCAGGCGGGCTGGACGGCTCGAAGACATCACGGAATTTCTGGGTGCCGGGAAGGCCACGTGACTGTGGGCAAACCTTCATGAGCTCTGTCAGTCCCAGTTGCCTTGCCCGAATCCACCTTTAGGGATTCAACCTTATACCAGTTGGAACAATTGCTGGCTCTGTCGGCTGCATCAAAAACTACTCAAATCAAATTTTCGGATTAAAATCCCTCGGATTTTTGACCTCAACTGGTTTCAGACTCTGACAGGGTCAGGCAGACCGGAAGTGGCCATTAAAAGTTCCTGCCGTTTTTGCGTACGTGACTGAGCAGAGCCCAACTTCGTATCTACGCGTGCCACATGAGCTAACTCCGCACAACACACCAAGTGGGCGTCTTGGTTTTCGTATGCACGAGTGTCGTGTGTATGTATATAAAATGTGTTGAAAAAGGGTATCCCCAAAAATTTACTCGAGGGGTAGCCTTCTTTGAAAACGGATAATTTTATTACGTAAATTTGCGAGACTGTTCCTCAGCCTCGTTTTCTCCACAGACACGTTTGACCAACAATCTGTGAGTCTAGGTTAACTACAAGCAGGCTAAAGGACATGGTTTTAAACGTGAGACCTTCAAGCGAACAGCATCATCCATCATCTTTATTCGGGTGACGGTTAAGGCGGAGCCGATACTACGGGGAGGATGGTGTGTGGAGGGTCGCGTCATCGTTTTTGAGTTCGTATGAGCCCACAAGATAGCTTCAATAACCTGATGGCTGCTGCCAGCCATTTCCTGTGAGCCACAGGCCCAGTGGCTTAGCGTGGTGGGGCCTTAAAAATCGCACGGAAGGCTTCGTTGGGTTCACAAACTGCCCGGGATCAAGTGCATGTGCAGAGACGGTACTGCTTATGCCCTTACTGCTCCAAAAGTCTTCTTTCCAGCCATTGCAGTCTGACTCCCCTATTCCGCCATTCATACATTGCGCACAGTAAAACTGGGTTGACCCGCAGTCCGAGTTATCCGTTAGTTGGCAACCTTCCCAGACACGGCGTTGTACCGTGATAGTTTCCAAGCGCGTCAAGATTGTTTATAATGAGGATGTGCTGCAGGTCGTCGATCCCACTCTCCTCCTTCACCCCAAAAATCAAAACCACCGTCCGAGCCGGTCCGGGTTTCTCATGTGGGAGTAGGCACATTGGCTGACCGGGCGGAAAA
Organism: Schistocephalus solidus; assembly: GCA_017591395.1. Lineage (NCBI taxonomy): Eukaryota > Metazoa > Platyhelminthes > Cestoda > Diphyllobothriidea > Diphyllobothriidae > Schistocephalus > Schistocephalus solidus. The sequence continues at coordinate 41,594 of WEDG01002495.1, forward strand.
TCCGTCAGCAGCTACCGAGACCGTGGGGACCGCACTCGACGTGGGCGTTAGGCGTCATCGAGGACAATTAACTTGTCCTCTTTCGGCTTACCAGTCGCTAGCAGAGCATGCGGAGTCCTCGGTGCATTTGTTCTTTGCCTCCGTCGGAGCCTCTTGATTGAGGGGAGGTCGTAGAGTGCTGATGATGGTGACAAACATCTCCCAAAGAAATTAGGCGAAAGCTCATCAGACAATCAACGATACCCTGTGGCAGACAGGACGCCAATCCCATTAGCGGTCGGATGGCAAAAGCCACCAACGTTACGTCGCTCTGCCTTTGGCCGGCTGCTCCAGAAGAAGGTGTAGCCAGCACCCACCTCCTCCAGCTGACCCTGTTCAGAGAATCGGGTCTCGCTGAGGGTAGCAATGTCCACCTTGTAGTGCACCAGCTCCCGAGCGACTAGCGCCATTCTCCGTTCCGGTCGGTTGCTCCATGGATTGTATAAAAGTGAGCAAAAATTTCAGACTGCTAGAGTGAGCGGGCAGTGGAATCAGCGATCTCTGCTGTGTGTTGGTGCTCCAGGCACTGGTTCACAAGTCTCTGTACGATGGATTCGCAAGTGACCGGTCAGGCCGATGCGTGAGGTGAATATGCGGTCGCATTGAGGACAGTTCAGGAGAGAGTCCCCATCGCTGATGGTGGTGGTGATGGTAGTGAAGGCGAAGGCGGTGGTGGTTGTGGTGGAGTTAGTAGGAAATTAGCATTGCGATGCGGTCCCTGCATGATGGTGGGAGTGGAAAATTTTGTCAGGAGTGACAGTGGGAGGGGGCGAATGCGGGTTGGATGAAATTGACGTCGAAAGTTGTGTTTCATCTGATGGTACATTGCGTCCGAAGGTGCCCGGACCAGGCCGATTCGCGCGCGAAGATGCGCTGGCAGCGTGGGCATGGGCGGTATTGGTCCGTGGCGCTGGTGATTTTCATGTCACCCTTTTGGCCTTGGCGGCGGTTATCCGGTTGGCTTCGTACAGTGCTGCACTGTCCTCCTCCAGGCCGGTTTGTCTCGGGAGAGGTCCTCCCAGCTTGCCGGGCTGATCTGCAGTTTCTTCAGGAAAGTCTTCAGAGTATCCCACCCACCATTTCAATCGGTTGCTCCTCGGATTACCTAACAAAGTGATAAAAACTTCCAGACTGTTAGAGTTAGCGGGCTCACCTCGAGAAGCTTGGGGCACTCAGAGGGTACGGTGGGGGTTGGGAGAGGGGTTGTTGTTGGTATTGCTTTAGAGTTTTTAACAGCATGTAATTGCAGTCTGCTTGCCATGGTCTGTTGCAGCTGCCGAGACTCCAGCATCTGGCAGGGCACCTTTTCTAGCCCCTTCCCTCGTGGAGCGAGTAAAGCAGTGCTGTCCCAAAACTAGGGCTGCTAAGTCGTCCCAGGCGGCTACTGAACCTCAAATATGGGTCACGATTTAGGTGGAGTGGAGAGAACGAATGATTCGCTCTGGGCTGCCCACATGATTGCTTTTTCCCTCAGCTGCAGGACTCGACCGTAAGCGAGGAGGGAGGGGTAAGGGGAGAGTGAGGGGGAGGGGCAAGGGCAGGGAGGAGAGGGTAGAGAGGGGTGAACACGGAGGAGGACGGGAGGTGGAGGACAGAGGAGTGGGAGGGGAAGCCGGGGAAGGGTGCAGACGTGCCGGGTGGTGGGAGAAACATAACACCGAAACCCTCACCTTGCTTTAGCGTTCACCGGTCGTGGCAGCTGACCGGGGTGCGGCCGATGAGCGGAGCCCAGCTACGAGTGCAGCCACAGGACAGCTGGCTGGGCTGGGCTGGGTACCAGCCAGAGTGCGGCCACAGTGAGCACTCACTCACCCGTGTGCAACTCCACGCGCTACCTCTGTGCGCTGCTCACTCTCCCCCGCCATCTAGCACCACTCTACACCCCTAAGAGCATAAGGTCAATGCTTTTCATGCACCTATCTTTGATAAAGGCCAGCGTGTGGACACATTGACCAGTAATAATCCCTCGTTATATCGCGCTTCGACTTTCAAGGTTTCAGTCAATCTCGGATTTTATAATACGTCTAATATAACTGAGTAAGTACGTAGAATAAGTGCATTACCGTGGTTACGTATAGAATTTCAACTAATATTACCTAATACCTAAGCGAATATAAAGGGTTTATGCTGTATAACTGTGTTGGAAATGGTTAAAAGAATGTGAGAGGGACGTTGGTACTTTATATATATATATATATATTCACAATGGAATAGGTGCACACTGATATATTGGCTTCCCGAAGCAAACAAGCACCGTATGAGTGGCAAAGGTCACGAACAGGCAACCATTACCAGGCCGAAGTCGGCCAATTTATAATTGCAGAGAGGAGCGACGACAGAAAATATGGGTAGATTGATACAGTCTGTTTTGGGCTTATTCAGCCTTCATTCAGCCAATCATAACCCTGACTACTAGCTGGAACTGGAAACACAAACATGCGCTCCAGCACGGCGCAGACAGTCCTCACACTGGGTTTATCAGATGGGGTCATAAGCACTTCATCGAACCGAGCTCGGTATCTTGCCGGTTTTAATCGGGAATGTTAGCTATGGGAAGTAGGTGCTCACCGATCGGTTACAGGAATCACTCAACCCTTTGTGCCTTGGGAATAACTCGAGAGCGCCGCCAGCGACCGCAGTGCGGGTAGTGATATAGGCAGAATTATTTTACCGACAAAGACAAGGGAGACTGGAATGGCCATTTTAGGCTTATTAGCCGTCATAAGCCAGTAATAACCAATCCCAACCTGGGATTCGAACCCGCGACCTTTGTTATTTGAGTCAAATGCTCAACCATTGAGACTCGGGCTCGTTCTTTGTCGGTTGTGGTCGGGGATATGATGATAGTGTGGGCTCACCGATCTGCTTAAGGAACATGTACGTTCCGTTGTGCCCTGGATCTCAGACTAGAACCCTCGCAGGCGGTCGCATAGCGACGTGTAGCATATCTTGATAATGCGGAACCGACAAAGACAAGGGAGACCGGAATGGCCATTTCTGGCTTATTAGCCATCATCAGCCAGTCACACCCAATCCCAAGTGTGGCACATCTGGGATTCAAACCCAGCGACCTTTTGGTATTTGAGTCGAAACGCTTTCTACCATTGAGCCTCGGGCTCGTTGTTTTTTGTCGGTTGTGATCGGGAATATGATGATAGTGTGGGGCTCACCGATCTGCTTAAGAAACATATACGTTCCGTTGTGCCCTGGAGCTCAGACTAGAAACCTCGCAGTCGGTCGCATAGCGACATGTAGCCTATGTTGATAATGTGGAAACGACAAAGACAAGGGAGACCGGAATGGCCATTTCTGGCTTATTAGCCGTCATCAGTCAGTCACACCCAATCCCAAGTGTGGCAAACCTGGGATTCAAACCAGCGACCTTTTGGTATTTGAGCCAAACGCTCTACCATTGAGCCTCGGGCTCGTTGTTTTGTCGGTTGTGATCGGGAATAGGATGATAGTGTGGGGCTCACCGATCTGCTTAAGGAACATCTACGTTCCGTTGTGCCCTGGAGCTCAGACTAGAACCCTCGCAGGCGGTCGCATAGCGACGTGTAGCATATGTTGATAATGCGGAACCGACAAAGACAAGGGAGACCGGAATGGCCATTTCTGGCTTATTAGCCGTCATCAGCCAGTCACACCCAATCCCAAGTGTGGCACACCTGGGATTCAAACCAGCGACCTTTGGTATTTGAGTCGAACGCTCTAACAGAGCACAACGGAACATACATGTTCCTTAAGCAGATCGGTGAGCCCCACAATATCATCATATTCCCGATCACAACCGACAAAACAACGAGTTGCTATAAGTGCAACAGGCAAGACGTAGACAGCGGTTTCACGGTAGTTACCGATCATCAGTACGTCATATGCCTTGTGCAGTGAGGAATATATACATGTCAAACAAGCGTATGACACAACGTTCCTTTATCGCCAGTGGCTAGCTGGCAGGTGGGCGGACGTACGGGACTGGGCGTGATATTAACCACATCAGTGAGTGTCATCCGCTTGTTTGAAATATATATATATTTTTTTCTTTCGCGCCGTTGCGTTGAACAACCCAAATGGAGAAGACATCGCCAGTTTGACCGTCGATTCCGATGAGGTCCACCGTATGTTCCACAGCACGGTGCGCATGGGTTATTTTTAAGTGATTGTAGACTTGCGATACAGCCACCACACTCTCTCTCCCCTCCTCTCCGCCTCTGGCCGGTGTCAAGACAGAGTCAGGAAGACCGGAGACAGGAGAGGGCGTAGGTGGAAGTGCCATAATGGTCACAGGTGGCTGCTGCGGCGTGAGCTTGTACCTATGCGCGCCACCACGGACCTCTCCCGCACGTTAGGCATTTGTTATGGGAGCGCAACTGGAGGAACACCTGCCGTGCCTTCATCTAGGGCCCCTAGTTGGTCAGGCGCATCTATCAATTAGCCCGTTTAGGGGGCACGTTGAGGCCTAACTGTACGCCAAACCACTGGATCAGTGTCTGCTAACAACAGCAGAACCGGTTGCCGTCAGATTATGCACGCCAGTCTTGTGCACACAGAAGAAATTCCTACAAGCTCCGCGTCTACCAGGGCCCAAGGTTGATTAACTCGTTGCAATTTTTCCCGACCTCAAGCAGTCACTCTCCTCATAACCCTCACTGCCTACAAACTCGCTGTATTTTGTCCCCTAACCCTTACTCCCACACTCGCTCGTGCGTTAAGATGAACTTTAATCACTGAAATGCTTTACTCCATTCCGTTCATATAGGAACTAGACTAGGGGTTATTAGAGCCCACGTACACTCGTCTGTTGGTCTTCTGAACATTTCGGAGTGCCTTGGTTGGTGAGAGAAACGACTTTGGTAAAAGACAGGAGAGGCCTCAGTCAATCAGCAGATTAGTAGAGATCTAATGACATACATGGCAGGGGGTAGTGGTCTGGGGAAATCGCAGGTGTCTAGTTGAGATCACATCCAGCCTAGGTGATTTTAGTTGACTTCAGTCTTGCCATGCTCTTTTAGTAAGCTGAAAGATGCACCTAATGGTTAAAATATCATGGTCACAGTGGGTTGAAGGTTAAAAGAGGTCAGCAAGCGTTTCTGCCCTCTCCGTTACCTGGGGCTGTACGATCTCGGGAATTTTCCATCCACATCTACCGACAGAGACGCTGCTAGGAGAAGTGGAATGCGAATTACAAATCGCCCCAGTAGAAAAGGTGGCTGAAGTGAGGTGACAGTACCGGTAAGCCCGCAGCATACAGCGACAGGAATCTCGATTTCCACCAAAATTCACGGAGCTAACAATCGAGTTGATTGGCTGCTTTACAAATTTTATTAGTAATTCTGATAACATTTTGATATTTCCAATTATGACCACAAAAACCAGTCAAAATGCCAGCTGCGTAAACTATCGTTTCCGGCAGTAAAATATTGCACTTTACCAGGGCTTTCAGTAATCTGTACTTTTCTTACAACAACTCCGCTGGTCTCGTCAGTGACGATACTGTTCGTAAATAATTAAATTCACAGGTCTACGCGGTCGGTTATGGACAAGCAGTTCGTAAACTTCACATTTCAAGACAGCACACATTGTGAATGGTTGAACCATTGTCTGTAATATTTTACACCGTGTCTACCCTAGCAAGTAATTCACGACTCCGTCAGAAAGGCAAAACGGCCTACCAACTCAGACCTCAGTAACATGCACGTATTTATTGACTTGTTATTTTGAAGCAGGTACCCTCCAATATTCGGATCGGAGGACTGGAAACAGTAGACACACCAAGTAGCACTCCTGGAGAACTAATGCGTCATGCTTTCTTGTGTACGCTTCTTTGATGGTGGACGTAGACATGGCTGTCCGTATGCAGTCTCTGGCATTCCTACAAATTCAATCCATTTATTCTGTGCAAAGGTACGATACCTGCCCTGCTATAAGAGCTAAAACTAGTTTTTATATCAACTTACAGAAAATTCTGACCGTATCACTGGGCAAACAATATTTCTACTCCCCCGAAGATTTCCGTTAAATGCTGTTTTCGATGGCATTGCCTATTACCCTCACCAAGTAAACCGAAAAGGCTAAAAACACACTTGTCTATGCTAACGTAGCTTAATAGCGTCTTATGGCTTTGAAATAACCCATACAATATTGCACTGCAAGCGCGATAATAAAAGATCCTGAATAGATCTGATGTGGTGATTAATTATAGAAAACCGGCTGCTCTGCCTTGGCCCCCGATTCTGCAACGAGGATTGGTCTATGTACAAACCTAATTCAGGCAATCAAAAGCTCTTACTAAAACTTACCAAGTAATATAAATTAGTGACATGTTATTAATATGGCTTCCGGCCAGGCGACAGTCAGGATAGGTAATGCGATCTTGACTGGTTCTTGTGCAGCAGGCTATATAAATCAGAGGAGAAGACGTCTATACAAAAGGATGCGTGAAAATCATTTCATCTGATGTAGATATGCCAACGGAAGTCATTGTAAAAAGGTGTTAACGAATCAACCGAAACTATCATGATTGGTCACACTCTTGGTACACTAGGGCCATGGGGACCTGCTGACCCTCGAATAAGTGGAAACAGTATACACAGGCCCCATGACAGCTATATACACTTTCCCATGCTTCTCCCGATGTGTCTATGGACATGGACATTCATATGCAGCACAGAGGTGCAGTTCATTCTCCAAAACACAACAAATTTCTCTTATTAAGCGTTACGAAGCCTCCCCTGCCTTTTACCATTGTCAGTTCTCCCACCAACATGAAAAGTCAGGTTGGCAAACATATGTTTTCAGTCCTTCATCGTCAGGTCCGTACAATGACTCGTTGGTTATATACAGTGCTTATATTGTTCTCGGAGGAAGTGGAGGGGGAGGGGGAGTCACACACTTCGTTCCAACGCCGCATGCATGCCAGAGTCGGCGTGTTGGGTACGTTGGAGCTGGGAGCGGGGAGGGAGGGGAGGGGTTCAGGGTACTATGTGGTCGATGTCTGCACGTCAAGCACGTGGAACACGTGTGACTATTATCAGGAGGGGGAGGGGGTTGGGTGGCGTGTGATTATCTCCTGTAGTCGGCCAGGGTAGACAGGCGGCCTGTGTCAACGTCTTCTGACAGCAGAACGCTGGGTTCGCTAACCAAATCACCACTGTCTGAGATGTTGCGCACACTTGTAGGCAATTTTGTTCTTGCCACTCCACGGGCGCAGGTGAATGAATATGTACACACATCGATTTGGCCTTAGATGTTGGCTTACTAATTCGCTTGCTGCATCTCCTAGAAAAGGCAGTCTTATAAATAAGGCTTCCTTTATGCAGTCTCAACGACAGGCTTTGCGACATGCTCTATTATATTTAGGAGGATTAACCTCTTCGGATAGCCGTTTTGCGTAGTGTGTTCTGCAGCTACTGGAACTCTGTTTCAATAGTTTGAGGAGAACAGATGTACTGTACTTTAACCGCCAATTCCTGGAATAAATTTCGTTTTAGATTAAACGGGAAAAAACCGTGAAAAAATGCATTTTCACGTTCAGGTTTTCTTTTGGAATATCTTGAATTGGATAGAACTGTCCTGTTTTTTGTTTAGAAGAACATCGAGAAAGGCGATTTCGTTGTTGGCCTCAGTCTCTGCAGCAAAGTCTAGTGAGGGGTGTGCCATGTTAAACTGTTGAACGACATCATTGAAGTCGGTGGTATGAATTGTCAGGAAAAAGGTATTGTCCCGTACCGAGAATGGAAATCAAGGCAATTAATAGTATCTTTGAGATTCACTTGCTCAACCTTGCCCATAAAGACATTTTCGAGAAATGGTCCAAGCGGTGAATCCATCGCCACTCAGTCTATTTGCCTGCATATATGGCCTTTGCTGAGAACCTGAACATTTTGTGGACATCTCGTTTTACTTGTTCTTTCAGGTTCTCCACTGTCATGCGTATTCATTTTTACGGTTTAAACTCGTTTAGGTATTTTATCGATTCTACTACGGTCGTCCACTCCATACCTCCATCCACCTATATATATATATATATATATATATATATATATATATATATATATATATATAGAAGCGGAGATGCGTGTCCCGGGACATAAATGAGAAGAAAAGGCGATCTCAGGGACTATAGGTGTATTGTCCTGATGTTTCAAAAGCATACAAGCTTCCATCGTCGGAGGTGAGTATCGTACCGTATCTCACAGTATTTATAGGGGGTGATAGCCATTTTGTAACACAGGGTTGATTGTACGGGGTTACCTTAACAGTGTACACTATAGGAGGACGGGATGGGGAGTCCTTAAGTGGCTTTGGCGTTCTTTGCCGGCATACACACAGGAAGCAGCTCAGTAGTCACCGGGGTGAAGAAGGGGGGGAGGAGGAAATTGCTGTCAGTTGACATGTCTCTCGTTGAGGGGGGCGGCCATTGTCTGGGTCCGCATTGACCTTAATTGGTGCCCTGGGTCGATAGTCATGTTTGTGTCCTGAGTGCATGTCTCCTCGTCTGTCTGTGTAGTCATTGATGTGGCGGTAATCATGACTGCGCCTTCGTCGGCCCCGAATTGTGGCGTGGTTAGGTGCATATCCGTCCTAGGTTCTCCCGCGGTGGAATTCACGTTTGGCCTAGTTCCGTGTTTGCTCTTACGTTCGATGAGCTGCGCCCGGAGGGCCTGGTAGGCTGCCGGAAGGGCGACACAACGGTTGATCGACGTAGGCTCCGTATGCCAGGCTTCAATTGTTTCCCTGGTTACGCGGTCATTTCATCGACCCAGGATTTCGGCATTTTGGAAGGCAAACGTGTGCCCAGAGTTTGCACAGTGTTCCGCCACCAGCGACAATGGGTCCATTCTCCTCACTGCCCGCACGTATTCGGTAACATGGGTCTGCAACCGCTTCCCTGTCTCTCCGACGTAGTTAACTTCACAGGAGTCACATTGGATCCGGTAGATTATGTTTGACGTCTCGCCTCGTGGAAGGGGGGCTTTCGGTCTCATAACTAGATTCCGAATGGTTGAATCCGGTCGATGGGCGATTCCGATCCCCAGCGGTCTGAGGAAACGGGAAACTGCCTCAGAGACGCCGTCAATGTATGGCAGTGCACACCAGACTTTTGGCTGTTCTGTTACCAGATTTTGTATTGGTTTGGTGAGCCTGCTGCGCTCGATGAAGTTACGAGGGTATCCGTTGGCCAGGAAAAGGTGCTGGAGGTAGCGGAGTTCTGCCCTTTTGTCGCCCGACTCGCTGCAATGTGTTTCTGCCTTTCTGTTGAGAGTTCGCACACAGCTGCGTTTGTGGCACAACGGGTGCTTACTGTGGTAACTTAACATTTGGCGTGTGTTGGTCGCCTTCCTATAAACCATAGTTTTTATGTGCCCGTTGGATTTTCGATGGACAAGAACATCCAGGAATGGCAGTTGGTTGTTAATTTCAGCCGCCATTGTGAATTCAATGTCCGGGATGACGGAATTGAGGAGGCTATGGCATTCTTCGATCATTTCTCGTTTGATGAGGACGAAGATATAGTCAACGTATCGAGTCAAAATCTTTGGTCTGTAGTTTGCGAAAACCAGAGTCTCAAGCTTTTGGAGAACTGCAAGACTTAGCAGTCAAATCGGTAAGCGAATTGCTTGAGAAGCAGTACGATGATGCAGGCGAGTCGGTGAAGCGGGGACATCTTGTCCAACTCTTAAAATTCTGTCTGAAGACGTACTTCACCTTCGAGGCGACCACGTACGAGCAGATCAGAGGGACGCCAATGGGATCACCGCCCTCAGGCTTCATCGCTGAGGCAGTTCTCCAAAAGCTTGTTATATATATAACATTAAAATACCTACTAAATGCCAACTACTCAACATATTAACTAAACTGCCTTCGTGTGTACTGACGTTATTGTATATGGATTTGCGCGTGTGTGCAAGCAATTCGCAACGACATGCGATAATGGGATCAACTGGAATTTCAATTTGCTGACGGCAGTTTCTTGTGTGCAAGAAATGACAAGAGAGGGGATTTAATGACACCGACTACACCCCGCGCAACAGTCACCCGCAGACCTGCGCGTGATTCATGCAATTTGTCAGACAGAGTCTAAGAAACAGTTTTTTAAAATTCCCTCCAATATTTTGAATTCACATCCGAACTCATTTTTGAAGATGGAACTGAAATTCAAAACATGCGGAATTATCTCACAGGCTTGATAAGAAAAAGACCGCTATTTTAATTTTTATTTGATGAAGCCTCATAAAGTCCGGAATTCTCATGCCTGTGGAACAGTGTAGGAGCAGCGAACGCAAAGTATACGAAGGGCTTGTGGGGATGCATCAAGAAATCGTCCGATACAACGTCCCTAGCCATGCCTATGTGGGACATTGGCAATGCTTACCAACCCGATATAACTATTCTCCGTCAATTCCTTTCTATTAGCAATAGATTTTATCGGGACAAATCATTTCCCGTCCTCCACTGCAGTGGATTTGGAAATTGACCCTCCAGTTGCATAGACATAAATTGCCAATTGGACTGTGGATGGACAAGACTGCATAAACACGCTCTGAAAGTGATCTGCGAGTTGTCACGGACCCGGACGTCAGATGAATTCAATTGTTTTTCGAATAAATTCGTCGCTGCTTGCCAAGGATTAGGTATATACTTAACGGGACTTTTGACCGACTGAGGGCTTAGTATGTGCCATTCGATTAAACTTTCGTATGGTAATTTGGGTCAAAATTAGCAGTGTCACGTCCGGCAAGAACAGCATTCGCACTAACTAACCATTTATGAACATGAGATACATTACTAAAGAATTTGTTAGTAATATGTTTTTATATAATAATTAAAAGCAGCGTTTAGACGAACTTGTTTCCGCGTCTTTTCGAATCCGTTAAGTTGGCTGCAACATAGGTTCGTATCGAAAAAATTCATAGTATGTGAACTGTCCCCAGTAAAGCCAGACTGAAGGTCAACACTCGTCAACAAATTTTCGCTTCCCCCACCATGTTCCAAATGCAGTTTAAGACTGTCTGACGCTAGTGCTGGAAACGGGCACCCAAAGTCCGCTCTGGTGTAGCGTCTGAAGATGTCAAGGATAGCACACACTGTGGAGTATATCACTAGGATCAGCTTTATCCATATAACGTCGGCTGAATCGTTAAGTACTTCGTCAGGTCCATATGTATAGATAGAAGGAGAGAATAAGTTTATAATGCAAGGGATCTATGTTAAAAGTAAAAAAATTGGAGGTAATAAAGAGAAGTATAAAGATACAAGCGAATACTGGGGACCTGTAAAATCGATCCGTTTGGAGTGGGAGGTGGTTACAAATGATCAGTTAGATACTGGTGGGGAGTGCAGCGCTGTTGGCAAATGCGGGTGAGGGTCGTGGAGATGCTGATGGTCAGGGACTTACGAGACGGTATGCTAACGGTAACGAAGGGAGATGTCAGCGGTAGGGAGAGAAGGAACACTGGCCATCTTCACAGACCATCGATTACACCATTCCTATTCGTGATCCGCGCGAAGAGTTTTCCCAGTCCATTCAAACAATTCTGTCGGAACTGTGGTCTGTTACACTGGCAGGCCATCTTAATATTTACAATCATTAAAGCGGACAAAATAAATCTGTCACCGAGAAGGATGTGGAACAGGAGTAACAGATTCCTAATTTGCTCCCGGTCATCTTCATTCCGCTTTTTAGATAGCAGCTGATTTGTATATTCACTGGAGCTCACAAAGGGATCTTCTTCAGTACAGCTCGCTTGCTATTCAGAAAGAAGTCATATTTGTATTTCAAACTTAACAGCCAATATGACCTTATTTGTTCGGACAGAGTAAAACAAACATTCTTTTTGCAAACTATGGGATTTTTATTAGATCGGTAAGGTTATAGAGACAGAAGTCCAAGGTGCAATGTTGTAAGGAACAGTGGATATGTAAGGTTCAGAGTCTCCTACCTTTATTCAATTTTGGGCCCGCTTTGTGGAATGAGTGAACCTTTTGTTGCATGGCTCATGGACGGGATTGTTTTAGAAGGCTTTAAGCTGAGCAGTGGCCTCTTATTCAACCCCCACCTGACCTTAGGATCGTACAAGACTTATGTCGTGTGAATAGTTTCCACCTCCCCGAAAAATGTGAATCAAAATTTGAAGTCCTTCGTCCTGCGCCTTCGTGTTGTAAGGAATTCCAGTAGGCGATGTTCCTTTAGGGAAAATAATTTTCGACCAAACAATACCCAGACTTCCGTAAATTATATGTTGCACCAATATACACAGAACATTGAAAGAAAATCTTTGCTATGCTCGGGTGAGTTTCCAAAACGAAATAGTGGGAAAACGATCCCAATTAAATCTCTCGACGGTAGCGTTCTGGATTTTGTCTGAGCAGTCTTCCAGCCTCATATGAAACGATAACTCAGGAACGGAGATTACGGCTTACATAGTGCAAGTTTGTGAACCAACTGAAGAACTTCCCTGTCATTGTATTTACACTAGATTTATCGTCAAGGTGCACTCATTTATTAATGCTTTTGAACAACTTAATGCCGCAGTTTTCAATGTTGATTTATTTAACTACGGATGTCAGGGCCTTCCCATAATCTATGCCACAAGATAATGGGATTGTGACATCTTTTTTCGGGAATCTGATGGGCTGAATTAAATTAGTAATCCGACTGTTCTATGGCCTGCACTTCTACGATAGTGGTCAATAAGACCACATCATACACGTTATAAATAAATATTACTAACACTTATCAAGTAGTATAGTATGACATGCATTTATTAATTGACTTCCGTCTAGAACCGAGAGAAGATGTGTGACGGTGATCTTGACTAGAGAGAATTCTCTTCGAAAATTTTTGTAAACGAGCAAGCGACACAAAATGAACCAAATGAATACGCATCTAAAACGAAATCTAAAATACCCAGGGTTTATTCCAAACTGATTCAATCCAAAATCCACCAGACAGTCACGATTCTGCGAGCAAATCGTACATTCTTTAAACGACCGTACTGCCTAGGCATACATGCCCTATCTATCAGGCTGGCAGTCCTCTAGTTCATGGCCTCCAAACGAGTTTTGGGTGCCCACGGAGGTAGGAAATAAATTGCAATTTATTTAATTCCATAAAGAAAACTAAAGATGAACATTCCGGGACAGAGAGTAACACGCATGTTTGCACCAAGCTAGATTTACCCAGGCTATCAACAAAACCGAAATTTGTATCACGCATACGAGCAGGAATGATGATGGTGTCCTATTTAGCCACTACTTCAGACATGCCTAAAAAACATGCTTTACTTGCACTGGTAGGGGGAAAAGTCACCCATGCGACCCATTAGCCGCCTTTTCCGATTCCTGTTATTTCTCTTGCCGTTCTTCGTCTTCTTCGTTTGGTTTTCTTGCATTTTATTTTCATTTATACTTGTGTCCTCCACGGCTTCATTGTATTCTACATAGCCATGTTGATATATAATCACAAAATCTCACTCGCTGTACCTAAACGCGCATATGCATAGCTCTGCGAATGAAGATAAGAGCCATGTCTGGTAGCCCATCCCGATTCTTGACTCGTAACTCCGGCAGATTGGTCCGAACGTCTACATTGTACCAACGATAAGTAAATGCTACTGAAACATACCAAATAGTATAGTATCTTACGTAATTATTAGATGAATTGCTCATAATGTAGGGCCGGACTGCTTAATGGTCATTTTGACCAGAGTTATACGCTGAGTCAATGTTTTCTTACACGAGGAAGGGATCAACTGGGGACCAGACGACAACGCATTCAGCTGGCAGTCTAAACAGTTAAGAGATGCTATAAAACTAGTAAATTCTGAACTCAACCAGACCGTCTCAATTCTACAGGATTTTCGTAGATTTTGAAAAAAACAGCGTTCCGGATAATTTAAACAGGCTCATCCTATTAAAATATCAGTATCCTTATCTGCGAGTGTCTCTGATGATGGATTTCAGTGAAAATACAAAGCGTTAGGCCAAGAAACGTAATGTCCCTGCGATCGAATATTCTTATTTTTTGGATTCTTCCTCTTCGCATTCTTCTTCGTATTCTTCAGAGATGCGTTTTTTCTAGCCTAAATTCGTGAAATCTTACTGACTTTTGGATGACCTCAGACAAATGACTCACATTGACGTATATTTTATTTTTCACAAAGACAACTAACTTGAACAAATGATTGGCAGAGTATGACGAATGCTTTAGCCCTAAGCCTAACCGAAAATGTCAGGCAGATGCTGAATGCGAACGGTCGGTACGTAGGTACGATGAGCCCCGACCGGAGAGGTCTCCACAAGTAGTTCATTTCTTCATTCGGAAGGCGTGAACGACCCAACACTTCACAACTCAACACTGACGTATTTCGAAAATGAAATGGTGGGAACCATTTTTCTTTGAGTCAGTTAAGTAATGCTAAACTAAATTTGAGAGACGGATTCAAGCGATCCGATGCACACTGAAGCGCAGACGGATGGCGCGGATGCTGTACAATTTGTGTACAAACCGTCGACACGGCTACTAAAGCTACTACGATAGCGCATTTCCTTGTCGTAGCTGCATCTGCCATATTAACGTGGTAAACTTTCCAAATCTTACCAAAGGGGCCAGCTCAAGAGGAAGGGTCCCGATCACTGAAAACACCGAATAGTGTTCTTCTGCAGTTGACGATGCCATGATGAGGCTTAATTATTTAAATACCGATGCCAGAGCCTTAACGTAGCCTATGTATTTGGATACATTCAGTAAAAAAGAATAATAATGCGGTGATCTGATAGGCTGCATTATTTTATCAAACAAGCTGTTTTATATGGCCTGGGCTTCTGCGGTGGTGTATGATCTAGACGATATTATACATGCCATGAAGAAGTATTACTAGCGCTTACCAAGTAGTATAATATGAAAGGCATTAATTAGCCTTCAGCTTGGAGGTGAGATGGGTTGGATAAGTGAGATTGACAAGAGTTGAATCCTCTCTGAGAACGGAGCATACCATTGATCAGACTACAGCGCATCTACGCTGAAGCCTTAAATATTATGTGGACATTATTCAACTATTAAATTTCGAAATACTTTAGACATCATTAGCGAGACGCGTTATTCGTAAATTTTTCAAACACCCGTGCTTACATATCCATATATGCGCATTCTATCGGACGAGCAGTCTGGCTGGCTGGTGAGCACTCTCAGAAAAAGGCCAATATCAGCACCTGATTAATTTCACATAGAAAACTAACTTGAAATATTCGGTAACAGGAAGTAAAAATTAGGTTTACACTAACTTAAGCTTAAGTTCGGCTCTCCAAACATAACCGAAAGTTGTCTCACAAAGTAAAAACTGGAATAAAAATTCTGTTACATTTGTGCTTCTGGTTTAAGGCATGGCAACTGGAAGGTGCGAAAGCGAGCATTATAAATTTCATAAATAAATGTTACTACTGTTTACCTAGTAGTATAAAATAATATAATTATGTAGATGAACATTCTGCGCAGAGCATAGCCTGAATGGATGATTAGGATTCTGGCCAGAGTTAGCAGTTCATTGAGTGTCCTCAAAAACGAGAAACGGATATGCCAAAGCTTAATCGATAACGTACGCGGATGGCAATTATAAACAGTTTATAGGTATTTCATCGTCCCAAAATTGTAAAGTAAAGACTGTAGCAACGCCCCTAGTGATTTCCGCTGATCCCATTTATTCAAACGGCTCGACGCCAGATTGTGATGCTATAGCTATAAACAACACAGCCAATGACGGTTGGCGGGCTCTTAGACTGTTCATGGCAAACAACCTTCAGAAGTTTGCACGGAATCGCATCCAGGCAATGCGAGTTCAGTCCCCTTATATCCCGTTAAGTTTTCTACACAAGCCCATTGAAGATAACTCACAGACCCAAGGGTTCCCAGCCTGTGGTCTCAATGATTTAATGGGAAGCTTTCATAAAATCATTCCATCTTATACATTTGATGAGGCTCCGGAGGTCTGCACTTTTTGCCATAGCTCCAGAGGTGGCCACTGAGGTGGCGTTGCAGTTCGCATGACCAACTGTGTATTTATGCACGACAGCAGACCGAACGTGATTCAGTCTCTCATCGGTACTTTTAAATCATTACCAAATTGAAACAGTTGCTTACATAATATGGAATAATTTCATAGAGATCTCATTCATATATTGCAACTGCATATCTCCCATAAAAGGGCATTACGCAGAGTTTGGCAGATGAAGGAGAAAGGAGTGTTGAAAAGGCTGCATGTAGCTCGATTGCAATAAAATAATTGACGCACATGTCACCGGTATGGAGTCGAATCCATGAAACACACGCTAGAAATAATCTTTCTAACAGCAGGGACTTTTAAATTTAACCACCATTTTTTCTGCTCTCCATTCGCATGTAAATTTCCTAATATATACATCGGTTGGCCTTTTTCGCCCATTATATACCGATTTTTAATCCTTTTTGTTTATTCTTACTACAGTAATTAAGTTATCAGCGCACGCCACGAGCACCGTTTTGAAGGAAATACAATTTGATCTACAGTTTTCGCCTCATTGAAGGACGACCATTTGTGGTACCGATATTTGCAGTTTTCCTCTACTATGCATCTTCCTGTGTTTGCAGTTTTCCTCTACTATGCATCTTCCTGTGATCTTCCTGTGTTCCGCGGTTTGTGCACCCGATTTTATTTAGGGTTAATTGAGGACATTTTTGCTGAAAAATTTGGAATCATACTTTCAACATAAAAGCGTATCTCTCTCTCTCTCTCTCTCTCGTTCCAACTATCATGGCGTCCTAGGTCATTGTCACACTAAACAAAATCGTTACTAGAAAAGGTCGTTGGGATGTCACTCACGAATTTGGGGCAAACAAATTTGAGGAGTATCCTCCCAAAAAGTAATTCTAAGTTACCTTGCCCAGAAACACCACCAATTTAACAAAATTTCCCACGCACTTGGTCTGATAAAAGGTATACTTGCCAACATCAGTGAGCGCTTTTTCTATCAACTGAAGGCTGTGCCAGTCTCAACCTCACGAATTCCAAGTTATGATAGCATAACAAAGGCCTCTGGACAAGGACACTGCGTGAAAGATGTGACCTGCCGTTAGCAATCTACCCGATTCGACCGCAATCTCGGGTCGTCCAGGAAATACATTCTCGTAACCGCCATGGCATAACTGGTATTCTCACCGACTGTGGAGTAGGGAGTTTTGCCGTGGGGCAGTGAAACCAATAAATAATTCTCCCACCCAACAAGAATGGTCAACGTCAAGAGTATCCTTTTTTGGTAAAAAAAATGGTACTACTAATTTGTGAGTAACATAATAAGTGCATGGAATTAGTGAAAGCTTTGTCAAACTGGATTTGTTTCTTGTCCTTTCTTGCATGTTCAATTAACTGCAAACTCTGTCTGTATAACCAAATAAGAAAACTTTTAAACACTTCAAATGCCAGGGCTGGTAATAATTTCGCAGATGTCACTATACTTGTTGGACCTTGTATTTACGAGTTCGAGATCAAACGAAATAATCCTGGCACTAAAATAGTTGCGGTAAACGTCAGATTGGTTGCTTGATGATATCTTGCCGACTGTGTACGGCATTCTTTTTGTTATCTTATCGAACAATTCGCTCAAGAAAATTGCGTGCCTGTCTCGGCCCTACTCGCATAGTACTTGGAATCGAACGATAGTAAATTTCAAAACTGTCCTTCAAAATCATTTTGTTCTTTCTTCCAGACCTGTTAACACATATTTTCTATGCCACTAGAAAGGTGGAAAGGTTGGACCGGTGTTGGGAAGGCTAATTCCCACGAGGAATCATCTCACAGAAATGCACCTGCACGCGCGTTTCTCACGCTGCATGCCACGAACGATGCTCGGCAACGTTCCGCATTGACTGTGGCCAGAGAGCTCTCGTCAGATCTGATCAATCCATGTCCGCGAGAATTTCGCTCAGCTCTTGAAGCTGATTGGACAGAATATGACTAAGCTCGACGGGAGGCTATAAATGCATGCAGCTTTTCATGTCCACTTTTGCTTGAATACACTTTCGCTAGCTGATCGTGTTCTCTTGCTCTACCACTTTGGCGTTGGGACATTGTCGATTAAGCATACGCTTCGTGCGTCAGGTCGGATTATAACAACGGGAAAGTTGATGAAAATGGAGAGCTAAACTGTGGTTGCATACTGACCGAACGAATACTGCAGTCCTCATACCCCTTGTGTAAATTACAAATTCCATCTGTTTAATGATGGAGAATTTTGGCCTAGCTTGGGGAGCTTAAAATGACTATCAGCTGAACCGTGGGCTATACGTTGTTGAGCCAGCGTGAACATTGGTTCCTATAACACCTGCATCGTTTGCGCACTTCTACCCAGCCTATAAAAATTGAATACCAGTTTTAAATAATTTAGCGAAAGATCAAAATTCAATGGTTGACTTTACGTTGATTTTTCGTTGAGCCGGTGGTACAAAAATCAACCTCCAATATTGTCGTTGAGCAAACGATCGAAAGGGCTTTTGACCTCCATAGGCTGAACTTTGCCGTGAAAGGCGTGAGATTGTAGCCGACACCCAATAATGCCATCGATGTTCGGCGTCCTTGTTCAAGTCTCACTGCCTCAAGGTCATGCAACGCCGCAGCAAACGGTTTCAGACTCGCTGACCTGCAGACACTTGAGTGACTTCCAATTACACACGCACGTGCGTCCTGATAGCTTTGGATGCCCAAGTGACACTTGAATACACCTTCCCTCGGCCGACGCAGCATGTGTCACTAGACGCGACAACGCTCACCCATTGGACAACACTTGACTTGATCAACAGACCTAATTAAGCTGCTGCCATAATTTTCTCATTGTCTCTCAGGCATGACTGGACGCAGGCAACACATGCCCTAGCTTCGCCATTGGCCACTGCTGCCTGAGACAGCAACTCGGGGTTCTGTGCACAATAAATCCCTCATTCTGGTACCTTCTGCTTTTACTTGCAACGGGGATTGACCTAATGAGTGCAGTGTTCACAGTCCACCCACTGCTTTGACCCCTACAAATTGGGTTGGTTGCGATTCGATCACGTCGGGGTCACAAATTTGTAGTGCGCTGAGAATACTCACTGCTTGGACCCTGCAAGATATTCGGTAGGCTTTACTAGTGTAAACATTGCATAGGCGAGTTTGCTAAGTTTTAACTTCCGGTTAATTTAAATATTTTCCCGCGGGTAGGAATCACTTGCTTTGAGGAGTTGCAGGTCCCGACTTGATCATCTTGCCCTTGGAGATGCGAGCGTGAGGTCGACCCTTTTGCCAAGTGATGGACTCTGTTGACCAATCAGAACTCGCTCCCAGGGCAGGGGGATGCGGGATATTTTGCGAACTACTGTTTTGGATATGCGACGGGCATTAGCGGGCAGCATACGCTAGCGCTCACGTGGTGGACACAGTTATCGATTGAAGCTACTTACTATCTAGAGCAAAATTACACCCTCAATTTCGACCCCAGGCTGAAAGTCGGGCGAGGTGCCTTTATGACGACGCGTGTGCCATGATTGCGGCGTGCAAATGAGATCTAGAAACGCCGAACATGTGTGGAGATCTGGTGTTCGCAGCGGAAGCCCTCTGCGATCCAAACTGGAGTCGAAGTGGATTCACAGCCTTGACGATTGTCATAAAATTGATACGGTTCGCAACCGGTCCGTAAAGTAATCTGAATAAACCGTTGCTCCGGTAGTCAAAAACCATTTCGTGTTAATTATTTACACAAAATTGGCTGGTTTACAGGATATTTAGCTTAACAATGGCGAAAACTGATATGCCTACATTATTGATATACTGAATAAATGTTGTCACTGCTTAAGGAGAAGTACAAGGGAAACAGTTTTTAGAGCACCTCTCGGAGGCCCAGGCATTACGCAAACAACTTATAAATCAAAGGGGAAGTGCACGGTGCTAAAAAGTTTACTTTGGAATAAGGAACTGCATCCGGTGTACATGGCTGAAGAAGTATCGAAAACGTGAAACACTCGAGGGCATGGTCGGGCCCCCGTCGAATGAGCCGCGAGCTGGAAGCTAAAGTCCTTCTTCCTGACTACCACAGAAGGTTCGGTAATTCGCGTTTTGAAAAACTGGAAGATTACTCCGAACGCGAATAACCGTAAAGTAAAGTTAGGAGTGATGATGCTGGTCCCCAGCTGACGGCTCATTTGACAGGACCCGGATAAACTTTCAAGTTTGACGTGGTTCAAATTCTCAGAAGAGGAAACAACTTCGGGAGCCGCGAGCTGTTTGAGTCATGGTCTTCCAGCCCTAAATCAATCAACAAGCACAACGACGTGCCCCAGCACACTGATCTCCCGCTTCCATATTAAATGCTGCGATTTTTCCTCGGGGAGGGTGCGTGTGACCAGGAGTGTGACAGCGAGTCAAAGTGCCGATTAATCGTAAGGCCATGAATCCACAACGGTGAGGAACTCGCGTCCATTATCGATTTGGGTATACACCGACAAGCTATTTTCACGTCAACAACGGTCCCCAGGGATGAACGCGAGTGCTGGTAATTATTCTAGGCTTGTGGTTGCCTGGCAACCCCATCCTATAAACAAAATCCTCCTTTTGTCTCTGTTACCCCTTTGCGCTAACGTCACTCATGATGGGCTCAAATGAGAACCATAAACGCCAGGTCGATAAATCTCTTTTTCCAGCGATTACACCTTCATCTTCTGGATTTACCTCCGGTGAAAATGGCCAAAGACGCATGCAAAATTCGAAGCACACTGAAGTTTGTCACAGGTTGCATAAGAAGTACATATTCCGCTAATGTGAGTAGTGATGTCTTGAAGCATCGCTAATACCGAAGTATTACCAATCTATGACCGTGGACCAGCATAGGAACATCAAATGTGATGCCTGCATAGGATCTTTGACGAGCGCTGTCATAAATCAGCACACTTCATGCGTAACCCAGGACTTGGTAATGCTCGTTAAAACATGCGGATTAGCTATAGTCGGTTAGATAAACTTAAACAGTCTTCGTCACATAACGTAGCAGATTTAGAAATTATCGCTCCGGGTATATGAGCGTAAATTTCTAATTAAATTATGGCTGAACAAGACGGCGGGAAGCAAATATCAACAAACAGTTTTTATATACTATTAATCAACCACCAATGGGATTCTACCGTGATACAGACAGTCTTCGGCTGGCACTCGAAAACGGTCTGTGAATTATTGAAGGTCACGAAGTTGAGTAAATTCGATTATTCCTCCAGTAAGTTTCCCCTTGCAGGTACTTCCATTTATTCACAAAATATCAACTCGAATTTGAGACGCGAACGTCAAACCGTCCAAATCAATTCATCTAGCGGTATATATGCTCCATTACAAGGATCATCAATTTCCAATCAGGAGGTCCAATCAGGAGGTTCAGATCAGGAGGTCCAATCAGGAGGTTCAGATCAGGAGGTCCAATCAGGAGGTCCAGATACGCGTCCCTTCCTCCGCTGTTGATGTGGACATTATCGCCCACATCCATCCTCACGAAGCAAACCATCCCAGCTAATCCAATTAATTTATACAGTTAACCTAATTAGACCCTTTCTTGTCCTTCTATATACGTTGATTCTTCCATCAATTCATCACCCACACTGATCCTATTGCCGAAGAAACCATAATTTTACGCTGCAGAAAATAAGGAAGTTGTTCCACTCCTCGATTACTTTACTTATCCCTACTCCCTGATTACTGTCAATTCGTGTTAATGTGTGATCCAAAAGGCTTTTGCTAAGCTGCCCTATTTAAATATCGATCATGAGCGTACCGAAGGAAATGAAGCAAAAATTATAAAGAAATAGCATGGACTGTTTAAAATCCACCGAAAATAAGTAAGGGCGAATGATCTAGATGCTTCTGGTATGCATACCATAAACAAAAGTTACTAGTGATTAACAAGTAGTCTAAAATGATATAATTTTGTTGACAGAAATTCATCCTAGGGCAGATTTAAGGTGAATGACGATGGTTTAGGCTAGATTAAGGAACTCACTTAGTATCTTTGCAAACTAGCAAGGAGCATGTCAAGACTAACTTACAACACACGTGTATGGCAATTCTAAGCAGTTTATAGGTATCACATAATCATAAAATAGTAAGTTATAGAGCTCAACAGCGGCCTCAACGATTGTAACTGGTCTTATTTATTCAAACCACTTGACTCAAGATGCTGGTTGCTATAACAACAAACGACTCAACCAGTCATATCTGTCCATCAGTTGAATGAAAGCCAACGTGAAAAAAAAACTCCGCAGGACGTTAGACTATATGTGCATGTAGTCCTTAGCAGTTTGCATGGACTCGCATCCAGACTTTGCGAGTTCAGTTAACTTATATCCCATGATACTTTTTACATTAGCACATTGAAGATAAATTTTAGACCCAATGGTTGAATGCCTGTGGTCGCAATGATTTAGTGGGAACGTTTCATAAAATCAATCTGCCTTATCCACTTTATGAGATTCCGGATATCTGAAAGTTTTGCCTTAAATCTATCAATTTGGTCTGATTTATGTACTTCTGCCTAAGCACAAACTTCGAGATGGTTCATGAATCAAGACGTTTGAGTGACTCTAAAATATATAAGAGCATTGTAGTGGTATTGCAGCAATAATCAGTATAGAACATAAATACCCAGTAGGTGACCTAAATCATGCAATGTGGGATCAAAATTTTAATGAGTAGTTTAGCATTCATTTGGTCTTGTTATTTTGGTTTACTGAGTGGATTTGATGCTCAGAGAGCCCTTTCCTTAATACTACCACATGTGTACTCTTATATACTGAAGGGAACTAGGCAGGATTTGGGCGAAATCGAAGGTTTCCTGACATCGAAGAAACTTTCTATGCTATTTACTATCACAGAGTAAAGTTCATCATTTTTTTGCATTATGCAATAAAATTTATATTACTTTTCCCAGTTTTTTAAAGGTTAAACTCCACTTAATTTTGCCGATTAATAATTTAAACCTTTACTCCATGCCTTTATGCCGATTTGCAAGTGATTATCAATCATTCGTAAATTTCTGTATTTTACATGAGTTAGGTCACGCACTGCATGTAGATAGCACGCTAAGTGTGCAACAGGCAAGAAACAAGGTGGCCAAAATGCGATCGAGTGAGATCCTAACCACACTAGTGAGGGTGACGCGCTTGATTGACCCCTGTATACACCTCACTTCATAAGACATATGGCGTACTGATGATCGTTACCGACCGTGAAACAGTTGTCTGCATCTTGCCTGTTGAACACTTAGCGTGCTATCTTCGTATTATATGTGGCATGTGTCCTATGAAAAAATGTTCGCGTATCACCAGTAACCAGCTGGCGGGTGGACAGAAGGGGATCGAGTGAGATCCCAAACCCATCGAGGAGGGTCACCCCCATACTTGACGGCATGCCAAATTTGATTTCGTCTCTCGTCAGGTACTTTTAAATCAAAATCTGTTCTAAACAAATACTTCGATCAAAAGTAACAGTTTGATTGAACTTCCATTCGTGTTTAAATTTGGCTACGTCTTATACGAGGCATTATATGCATTTTGCTGGGTTAATAAATAACTAAATTGTATATTTTAGGCCCAGAGAGCCCCGTCATTTCAAACTTAGTATCGTGGTATAAATAAATACAAAGTGGATAATTGCTGCACTATGTGAGCAGCCATATTAACAGCAGAAAGTAACAATATGGTAGGCATGTCCGATTCAGAACGATTTGCCATTTTTAAAACAATAGTCAACAATCTTTAACATATACCGTGAACTACAAAAGAAGATTTAAAAAAAACTCCTACGGTTAAGTCGGAGGCGGAGTTCGGCGAGCCGTAAATTTAAAAAATATGAGAAAAAAAACTGCTTCACTAAAACAATTCATTGCTAGATGCAATGGGATAGTACTGTGATGTTGCTGCCAAAGTATGAGGGTTCGGAACGCTCCTTTTCATGTGAGAGATAATATAGCAGTCAGAGCTTCTGTTTTTAACCACCAGTGGAGGTGAGAGAGGACGAACTCATCGTGGACACCAGGGTCAAAACGAAGAGGGGACAGTAGAGGTCATGAGATCATCATCGAGATGCGACCTTGCCGACTGCATAGTCCACCAATCAAAGAGGCAAAACCATCAGAACCCGCCTTGATCATCAACTGAAACTGGAGACCATCGTCGGGGTTGCAAAATCAGAGGAAAGTATCAAGGTTGTCAAGAGTTGGCGATGCTAGTTTAACAGGGGGGGCGGCGAAAAAGTGAATGCAAAGATTGACTCTGCAGAGGATGATGGAAATATAATAAGAGACCAATATAATATCAAGGGGAAGCTGGCAGTCTAAGTGCTTTAGTCGGGTTAGGCGGTATAAATGCTTTAGACGGGGCCGCAGACATTACAAGCGGACTAAAAGCACCGGAAATTGCAGTATTCGGCCGTGGGGGAGACGAAGTAGAAGGTTGAGTAGAGGGGCTGACCGAACTAGACATCTGAGGAGATGAATTAGCTAGTGCATTGACGCTAGTGGAAATACGATCAGACTTATGAATATTAGGTTGAGAAATTGATGATAAGAAGGGAGGAAACATTAGGTGGGAAATATTGTGGGAGAAGCTTAGCAAGTCTGCCTTACCATTTACTAATTCACAGGCCATTCACCGGTTGCTGCATCCACTCTCTGAGGCCCAAGATGGCCAATTTAGCTCGCAACGAACGTCAGGTCGGCGACTCAGTGCATTTTCTTCAGTTGAAAAAAGCTGACGTACTTGAAGCTATCACGATGTGCTAAAAACCGTGGCACACCAACTGATGGGATCACTAGGACCACTTGGTCAGTCCAGTGTGTGTTTTGTGCAGAGTGGCAGACTGGTGGACTGAGAGTCAGGCTGCGATGGCTCTTTCCTAAGTTGGCGTCTATGACACCCATTCCGTGGGATCCGACTAAGTGCGGAGGCATGCCCAGTGGTGGTTCCGGCTGCGTCAAACACCTGCTCCCTCGCTTGCATCATGCCTTCTTGACTCTGTCGTGACACCGAGCTCAGATAGGGGAGGGTAAGTGAGTGTGGTAGCTGCGGCGTGTCTACTGTCACTTGAAACTTAGCCACGCAAAAGTCACCGCCCTTGCACGACCATGCTGTGGAGCATATGGTAGACATCGTCAGATTACGACGGTCGAACTGTCATATAGTGCTTCGTATGGTGGCACTTTCGTATTCTGCAATTATGTGCTTGTTAGAACCTGCACGCGTGTAAACGTTCAGTTTGCCCAGATATGCGATGTAAGTAATTGGAAGCTATCCATTTTAGAGTCACAATCAAATAAAGTAAAAGTATATAAGTAACCCCAGAATTTGTCAGTTTGAATGTCCTGAAATTCGATGTCCACCATGTGACCCCCACGATCGTGGGCACCGACGTTGACGTGTTTCAGAATTAGTTTATAGTAAGAGAGGCTTACGCATCGGGGCTTATAATATTGATGGTTGCGATTGTAGTAGACGATGTAGTATGGTGGTTCTTCGCCCACGATGGAGGGGAGGCTTCTCGCTGGATGAGGCGGCTCCTATTAAGTGAGGAGGTGTGATGGGTTGGCAATTTATTGGGTTCGGATATGTCCAACGACGCCACTTCGCGCAAGGAATGTTTTTTGGTAGTGTGGGCATACTGGAAGGAGTTTGATGTTGGCGTTGTGGTTCGGAGACGCTTCAGCATTATAAGAAACACTTTTGGGTCTGGCAGTGGCCATCTGGCTGGCTTTGCCGATGGTTACTCCAGTTCTCACCGCTTCTCTTCAGGTTGGTTGATCGTTGTGAGGTCCTCTCAGCTCTCCGGGTTATTTATAGATAATTGAGGAAAATTTTAAATTTTTCCTTGTAGCCTCGCGGTTGTTCCCTTCGCATGTGAGTGCCCGTAGAGATATCACCGTAGAAGAGTTGGGTAGTAGGCTCTCGTTTTACGTCTTCAATACATGGCGTATTTCGTGTTGCCTCAGCATGACATGGATATTGAGGAGTACGGTTCGATCCAAAACTTCTGCTTTTAGGATTCTGTCTCAACACCTAATCTTAAGGAGCCTCATTTGTTCTTTCGTCTGGTACATCTTCAGTTTAGTGTTGATTTAGAATCCCTAGCGGCTCCAAGTATAGTCGCCCAGCCGCCCGAATGTCTGGTTGGCTCTAGAGATCCGATTGGACACTTCGTTGAAGGTCTTGACGTTCCCTTAAATTGTATGACTGACACTTACAAATTTTCCCTAAATACCAATTCAATTCAATTGTTTAAATTGAATTCGTTGAATTTTGTGTCAGGTGACGATTGTTGCATTACCAACGTCTTCTCTGAATTGAGCGTCAGTCCGTACTTGGAGGAAATGGAGTTGAAAATGGCCAGACTAAATTGCATGTCCTCTTCCGTTGTGGTGCTTAGCATGCAGTCATTTGCGAACACCAGGGTATGGACGCTGGCGTTGGATAACTTCGAAGATGCTTTCAAGCGACCAACGTTAAGCAGTTTTGTCAGTTCGGTTGTTGCTGTCGATCTCGATGGCTCTTCCTGGAAGGTATCCATCAGCAAAGCATAGAACATTAGACTGAATAGGTAGGACGTAAGTACATATCACTGTTTCACACTATCGGTCACCGTTAATAGTTCAGCGGGCTCCCTGTCATAAATGAAGCGACAGTATAATCCTCCAAATTTCCTTGTCAGATCCGCGAAGGCTGTCTAAACCTTGTCCCCATCTTCTGACACTTCCCTGCAGTTGGCAGGTTTCGAAGCTCGTGAAAAAGTTTCCGCCGTCCCGTGAAACCCATATTGGCTTTTTGAGAGAAATCTCTGCCCTAGATATTTGCTTAAACGGTTAAAGATCACGTGAAGGAAGAATTTTTCTGCAATATTTAGCACCGAGTTGCTTAGATGATTGTCATGGATTGATCGGTTTTTGGGTTCATGTATATATAAACGATGATTGTTTCTTTGAATTCCTGAGGGCTTGTCCTTGTCGCCGCATTATTCTGGAGAGTGAGGTCAGCCTAAGTGTGCTGTAGTTGAATAATTGGATTGAAATTACGTCGGCTGCTGCTATTTTGCCACTGGCAGTTTCTTATACAGCTGGGATGGTCACTTGCAGTGAGCACCGGGAGCTGAGGCCGGCATTGCCTTCCACTCTTAACAGCCTTCTGACAGCGTTGTTAAAGAATTTAGATGGCTGGTTGATTATTCTTCTGAATTGCTTGATCCCACACGTCAGAATCTACGCATTCTTCATTTTCCCCGACTGTGAATCGGTGTATTGCCAAATTTTAAGCGGTTAATAAAGATTTTCACCTGAACAGTATTTAATTTAACTGTTGGTCGCTTACCTTGTGGTCTCTTTCGGGTTAAGAGTCAGGGCCTGATATTGAAAAGACCGAGGGAGGGGCTCCATCCATCTATGGGCATTGCAGATCGCCTTTGTCACCGGTAGGTCGTGGGAGTCTCGCCTCGGGATGAGAATGTAGTCCAGCAGCTGCTAGCATCTCAAGCGGGGGCGCATCCACAATGTATTCTCTCACGTCGGAAGGCGGAAGAAGGTTTAGAGCAGGTTTTGCTCCACACATATCTGCAGGAGGAGGTCTTTGTTGCTGTAAACGCCATTTCCGGGGAACTCAGAACTAACTCCCAGGCAGCATGCTCTGTGCCGACGCGGGCAGTGAGATCTGCAAAATAAATTTTTTCTTCTTCGGCAAAGTATCTACGAGAGCGCGCAGGTTTTCTTAGGACTTGTGCTTCACCTCATCAGCTCTGATATTTTTTGTGGGCGTAGGCACTGAGGTCGGTAGCAAATTTGGTTCTCCATAGAGTCATGCGCGGATTCCTGAGGTGGTCGTCGGTGCCATGTAGCAGATAGGGTGGTCATTCCACGATATTTTAGCGGATAGCAAAGGCGACGCCTTCGTCACATCATGCTACCTTTGGGTGACCGTTCCAAATAAGTCGAAACTACATCCAACCAACCCTTTGCAGAGTAAAGGACCTCATTGGTGGCTATGATGTCCAGCATGGGGCACATCGGTCCTTGGCATAGGGGGTTTAAAGAGATCGGGTAAACTGCCTACGGATGTTGAACCCTCTATGTGTCTCGTGCATATGATGCTTCCTCCGCACAGCCCTCAACTGGCATCCAATTGTCGTATGTGATTCTCGGAAGCTATGCACGCCCTAATGTCTACGTCCTGGTAACAACCTCTACTGACGGACTAACATAGATAACAGCATGGGTTATGCGTCCAAACTCTTAATAATTACGTACCCTGTCCCATACTCCCTAATTTACTTAATAATATTGACGGAGAGGGTAAAATGCAAAAACAGAAGATTACCCAGACTAATGTCAATCGTAGTCCCATTAAACGAAATCGTGAATTATAGTGCAACTACAAAGCCACCTGGGCTATCTAAGCCGCCCTATTTTGGCGTACCAATGGTTATATCCTCTTGCTAAAGGGGGCTCAAAATGGTGACCTTAACAAATTCTTGGAAATAAAATTAGTCACCAGTCAACAAGGACTCGTGGACAAAGAGAAGCCTTCGTATCAGTACCATCCCAATCACTGTCCCATCACACAGGCTTTTTGAATGACTCTGCTCATTCTGTCATCTAAGAACGTTCATTCCTTCTTTGACAACCCGCGAAGAAACCGATCAAGGAGCAATATCACGTTGGACCATAGGAAGGAAATGAACGATCCATTTAATTTGTTCGTGAGGGTAAACTGATGCGGACTAAGTGGAAATATACTACTATGGTAAAGATAGCTTTATTGTAAAACTTCATTCTTAGCAGGTGAATGGTTTAACCAGTAGCATGTAAACTGTATTTTTACGCATAGCACTACAATTATCGCGCCTAATCCAAAGTTGTAGGAAAAATTTAAAAAACATCAGCGAGAGATTTATTGTGCAGAGAATTCCCATTTGCTATCCCAGACAGCAGGGGCCATGGGGGAAGCCACGGCTAGTGTTGACTGCATCCAGTCATTTCTGACACGGAATGAGGCAGTTATGGCAGCTGCTTTTATAAGTTTGGGGAGAAAGTTTAATTGCTGTCCAATTGGAGTGTGTTGCATTATCTGAGTGGTGTCGTGTCTAGTGGCATATGTTGCATAAGCCGAGGGGGGCGCTTGGACTGTCACGACTATCCGGACACCCGTCTGTTTGTGCGAGTGGAAGTCAATCAAGTGTCTGCAGGTCAGCGAGTCTGAACATGCTCACTGCGAAGTTGCATGAACTTGTGGCAGTGGGCATTGAACATGGACATCGGACATCGTACTGATGGCTGTCATTAACAAACCATCCTAATGTATGTTTCTTCTAATTCTCAAGGTGTTTAAATTTTTGAAAGGTACATATTAATGCAAAAATCTGCATCTCATCAATATGGTATTTGCTTCCCGTCGGGCATTCGGCAATGACAATAAAGAAAATTAAACTCAAATGTTTTGAAGATGGAAGGCGCCTTCCGTTCAATCAGAGTTAACTTTTATCATCTGCATGCATTCTAAAACATCTCCTGCTTTTCTGTATTTTGACGAGTTCAAAACACGTGTTTTCGGTGATAACTGGTTATGTAAATCAGTCGGTCACTCATTCGTTGCATTCATTTTGTGATGACACATCGATTAGTCGAAGACGAAGTATAATTTCTTCCACTAAATTTGACGAATACTGAGCATAATTTTCAAGCACGAACTTACCGGTAAACAAAACACTGGAAGAAGAACAACCATATAAATGTTGCTACTTCTAGCCGTTTTCCATTTTGAGAGTTTTCTGAAATAATTTTCTGTACAAAAGAACGGTTTAAACAGATGATGACAATTGAAGTTCATGGTTGTGAAGGCCCGGCGGATTTCATCTCTGCGCCAGCTGCAGTAATTGCTCGGAGATTGCATCCCAACACAGACTCCTAACAAACTCTTGTTCTCGCTTAATATCGAAAAGATTTAAAGCAGAATTTTGAGGGTGGTAGACAGCAGACCATAACTTGAACGAAATTTTGAACGTTTCAACTGCTAGATATCGGATTTGTATGTGCTTAGTAAGCAGCGAATGACAAAATATAATGACGCATTCCGGATTAGGCTGGATAAAACTTTGCAATGTGTGTCAAAGGCGCAGCACAGTAGTTTCAATGACGACATCGTATGCATTGTCTACTTAGGGCACTGCGAGGCCATATGTAAGTTAACTTTATCTTTACATCAGAGTTGCTTTGAATTTGGGCAGGGTTTCAAGAAAAACCACAGAAGAAACAATGAATTTAGTATTATTTTGCCTTCGTCCTGCGGAATGTGCAGTCGCCATTATCAACTTAGAAGTATTGATATTTCCACATTATTATTCACCCTACTGAACAGCCACATATACCTTTAGATAAGCTTGTAACATTATATTCATAAATATTCATTGCCCATATATCAGTTTCAGTCCCGAAATCACCGCTTTCAAATTAAAATCGGCCGTAGACGTAGCAGTTTCATTAGATATGTTGGGCTTTACGAAATCTTATCTCTTTCTCCTCAGAAACAAAGGCAAAAAACAGCACATTTGTTTCCTATGGTCTGTTAATAATTACAGCACCGATTTAACTTAACAGGGTTCTGTTTTGGGCCCCTTTCTCTTCCTAATCTACGTTAACGACTGTCTCAATGACCTAGATTGTGAAGCTGTCGTGTTTGCAGATGACATAAAATATGGACTGAAGTCAACTGCGCTGATGACGCAAAAGGGTTACAGTCGAATATCGACAAACTAAGTGCCTGGTTGGCTAGGTGGCTGCTTAAGTTTAATGTATCCAAGTGCGTGATCGTACACATTAGCGCCGGTCGAAAAGTATCTCTGAAACACCAGTACTTTATTAATGGCACTGCAATAAAAGAGGTAGAAACACTCAAAGATCTGGGCATGTGGACAACTGCAAATTTGATGCCTCAGAACACTGTAAGAAAGCAGTACAGAAGGCAACATATACACTGCATTGGATAAGGCGTGCGTTTAAAATATTCCCCCCTGATCTCTTCGAAAAAGTATATGGCATCTTCGTGAGACCGCACTTAGATTACGGAATACCAGCCTGGATACCGTGGATGAAGAAAGATGTTGACCTCCTTGAACAGATGCAACGGAGAGCAACGAGGATGGTCGACGGTTTTAAGACTTTACCGTACCAAGACAGATTGACAAAGCTTGATTTATTTCCTCTTTCCTACAGGCACTTACGGTGTAGCCTGCTCTGGACATTCCGGATTATCCGGGGCCATGATTCCTCCCTGAGATTGGAGGATTTCTTCGAGTTTGCCTGCACAACTCATCTGCGTGGTCATCCTTACAAGGTCAATAGCAAACGCACGCGATTGAACCTCAGAAAATGTTTGTTTCAGCCAACGAATGGTACGAGCTTGGAACTCCCCTACCAGCACCAGCCCCGCCTGGCCCTTTCTGGCTCAGTAGGCCAGGCGGGGCAAAGTCGACGGTTTGGCCCCCTCGCTAGAAAAATTTGCGCAGCGGGACCCCACGATTTTCTCGCATTAGCAGCCCCTTTTCCTTTATACCGAACGCCCACCGCCCATAGCTTTTCCTATCCTAATCGGCCACTACTTATATACCCATAATTATTGTTCTATTAACGGCCCAATTTTATACAATTAATATGGCTTACGTTTGGATCCATTCAAGCCATTACTGCGAAGTACCAACTCACTCATGAAATAGGATATGTGGAGATGAAATTTGCAAAGTAGTTTATTATAAAAAAATAAATAAAACTGTACATGTGTTTGATAAACTTGTCAAGGTTTGTCCACATGGTTGGCGTTATCCAGTGGTGGTTCCTACAAAATAAGAAATATGATGGTTAACGTGGGGAACATTATGAAAAGAGTTATAAATAACAAAGTAAGGATTAAAATAAATATCACTACAAAATAAGAAATATGTTGGTTACCGAGGGGAACATTATGAAAAGAGTTATAACAGGATTAATAATCCTGTGCCCTACTCATTCCTCCAAGGAAGTCATTGTAGGCCTCTAATGTGCACAGAGGCAATCGACTGATTGATTGTGTAGCTGTTTTGGGGACAGCCATCACCCTTATATCCCAAAGCATTTCGTTCAAGGCAGCCCACAGTTGTTCCATGTTTCGAACCTGCCTTTCTGCTATCATATCAACTTTTTGACTAGATTAAGGTTAACAACAAGGACAAAAGTCGTACCGTAGAAAATCCACGTCTTTTCGTAGTTTCTTGATCAATGATGAATGAAAATCGTCAGATCGCTCAGTTGGTAGTCTGAGGTAGACATTAGTAAAAAAATGCTTACTGATAAGTGGACGACGTTGAAGGTCGTACTGGTGTTATTGCAGGCATAGATGGGCCAGGCATATTCTCATCATTAATAGGCCTAAAAATAAAAATTATATCAAAGGTTCTTACTGCAATATCGATGGTGGCATCGGCCAGCCAGCCAATCTCCGTTCTGGCTCTATTGGCTGGCTAATTAAATCCTCATCATCTTCGGACGACGAAAGCAGTCAACAAACGGACAGTACTGTATTCCGTTAGTGGTAATAATAGATGCCAGAACGCACGGTCTGCCACCTATCAGTACCACGTTGTCTGGCGTGTCCGTCGACAGCACGTAGCCGTTGTGGAAGATGGCAGGTGAGCTGCGAGGTAGCTGTAAATATCGCGGTACACCCTCATCGTCGTCCAACAGCATTGGGCATGATGGCAACTCAGGAATACGTCTTTCTGAAAATCGCCTGTAGACCTGTGCGGCTACGTTTGTTGTGCCCTTTATCGAATTACAAATGATTTGAAAAAAAGACTCAAAAGGAAAGGCAGAAAAATTATCCAACACTCCAAACCGACTCATATCTTCATGAAGGTGAACTAAATAATGAATATTATATACAATCTCTGCATTACTGTACAATATGGCAAAATCAGAAACAAAGTTATTTAACAAAAGGCGGGCAAAATCAAACCAGGTATTATGTAAAATAGGATGACAAAAAATATACACTGCAACAGAAAACTGCAAAAATTGCATATAACGGTCATTGTGCACGGATAGCAGAAAACAATATATAAATGATATGAGGGCATATATAAGATTTAGTAAGCTACAAAATTAACCGTTGATATTTTACATTTAACTAGAGCATACGTAACTAGAAATTAAATTTAAAAGGCAAAAGGTGGCTAATTATCTTAGAAAACATCTCCAGGCCTCTGGATTACCTACCTTAGTATCAGCAGCTTTGAGAACAACAGGTCAGTTGTACAAGTAACACGGCAGGCCAGCACACGCTTAGTAGACAAATGGCGTCTAAATGGCTGACTTAAACAAACCATCCAAAATCAGTTCATCAAAGTGCCCTTTAATTAGGCTCAAACAGTATTTATCTTATAAATATTACCTATATTGGTTTAAATTCAAAAATTAACACCTCTTCCAGTCTTTACAAGAAGCCAAACAATATTTTACAAATGGCCTGAAAGTCGAATTTGATTGGCCCCTTTCTGGCCCCGTCTGGCCCCCTCTTAGCCCCCTCTACTGGCGGGGCCATGTGCTGGTAGGGTCGTTACCAAGTGAGACGGTTACCACTGACAGCATTTCTGATTTTAAAAGAAGGCTTGATAACATAATATTTGACCAAAGCTGACTCTCGCAACATGATTACTTAAAACCAGCCTTTTAAATCTTTCGGTTTCTAATTTTCTTCCACAATGTTTCCCGTATAGATGTGAACACGCATTTGAAGTTATGTTATGCTTTGACTCAAAATTTTTAAATTTACATTTTTTTGTATTGACTGTACACATGGAATGATATTTTTATAAAAATAGGGTCATTAAGGGCAATGCCTGTAACCCTTCAAAATATACAATAGGTGTTGAATACATATTTTACTAATCTGGAGAACAGTCGGCTTGTTGGAGTCTTTGTGCTGGCAGAGTAGAAAAGCGGTCTTAGTTCATGCTCCAATGAGTTTCTAAGTTGGTTGGAAATTCGCTAACCTGCT
This sequence comes from Schistocephalus solidus, assembly GCA_017591395.1. NCBI lineage: Eukaryota > Metazoa > Platyhelminthes > Cestoda > Diphyllobothriidea > Diphyllobothriidae > Schistocephalus > Schistocephalus solidus. Next base: position 75,729 of record WEDG01002495.1, read on the forward strand.
CACGAAGTCCTCTCGGTTAGATGTATTTAAATCAAATCTACTTCATATTGCCAGGGCCAATGCCTCAACATATTCAGCCTTTATATGTAATTTTCCGAGTAAAAATGTGATAAAAGTCAGATATATAATTCTACCAAGATTCCTGTGGAGGTCATTGAAGACGGGTTTAACTTTGTCTACAAATGTAGGTAGCTCTCTTAGGCTGTTAATATTAAGAAGGTTCATATATTATTCTCAATAAGGAACCCGGAACTATGTTTCGGGTATACATCTTAATTTTCAAGGAAACCTAAACGTTGTGAAATAAAATAAAGCAAATCCGCAATAAGGTGTTTCCCCAATCGCCTCAATTTTGCCAGGCTTTTGTTTATTTGCGAAAGATGAATAGTTGGTAACTGTTACCGAATGTGCGACATTTTGCTATCAAGGTCAACTATAATTTGATATCCAGCATTGCTTCTCCTTTTTGTGAAGTTTATTTTTTATTCAGCTTAACCTATTGTTGGTTAGGCAGTATTTTCATGTAAAAATCATCATCAATATATTTTCAAACCAATTTTGCAAACGAGGAGGCCCAAAAATTCTATAAACATATGTTTATTGTATAATGTATAATATTATACATTATCCTTAAGGTTTATTGCCCTCACTCTAGAAAACCCACTTCAGCAAGAAGACGTCTATCTAGAAAAACTATGTTATATTCAAGTGCATATGAGTTCTAAATATAAATAGTATGTGGCAATTGCAAAATATTTTGTTTTTTTGAATATGATCAGAGATTTTTGATTCCATCGAAATTTATGGGAACAATGAGCATATTAAAAGGTATATATTCGATCATATAATCTTGTTAGTAGATGTCCGAATCTTACGCAGTGCAATCAGTAACTTTATTTTACCAAGTTTTCGGACAACTTGATACTTTACAGTACCCAGTTGTCCAAAAACAAATTACTTTATGTGGATATAACACAGCTGAAGAACTTACGTTATCATCAAACCATTTTCAGAAGTTGTGCTACATACATAATAAAAATCCTTGCGCGATATATATTCTTTCACACGGCCTTCGACTATCAGTATTCGAAATTCAAATGTGTGACAGAATGCATTTACGGTCAGGTAAATATGCTAATCAATAATTGCAGGTGAATCTTATGCATACACTTTTTTGCTACGTGCTTATGTGCGGTCATCGGTAGTATTTTTACGTGTCACGATCTTCAAAATGTGCCAGCAACCTTAATTGCCGATATGCGCTGGTTTGATTGGAAAACAGTTTTGTAAGCACAATGCAATTCTTCCCATTAAAAATGACGCCTAAATAATCCCCCTATGCTGATTCTGGTTATAGAACTTTCAGTATTTTTTACATTTATTAATCAATTTTCAGAGCTTTTTTTGAGGATGACTTCACAGAAATCGGAAGTTCGTAAAGACTGTTTCGTATTTGCTAATGGAGACATATACGAGGGCGAGTATACTGTTACCAACACTGGAATGCATAGGCATGGCTTTGGGAAGTACATCCGACCAACTCTTCATGTTTATGACATGGAAAAATCGCCACAACAAGAACAAAGCATTGGAGCAACCGTAGAGGATAGTGATGATGAGAACGCTGGCAATGCAAAGAATTCAATCCCTAAGCTAATTTACGAGGGTGAATGGATTGACGACCATATGACGGGTGAATGCAAGATTTGGTTCCCTGGTGGATGCTATTATGAGGGTTCTGTTTACAGAAATCGGTAAATATTTTCTTTGCATTTTTCAAACTTTACCGAACCAAATTTCACTGCAATATAATCCTGAATTAAAAGCCAATTCAACTCAATTCACACGCTGATGACTGCTTTTATTACGTCGACTGCTGATGTTTAGTTGTATTTTGCTGAAGTATTGGCTTATTTACATATTATTTCCTGTTGGGTTTATAACGGTAATACTATTTATCAGCTTTTAAGATAAATTCATACAGTTTTAGCCATTGTGCATAATGTACAACCAGAAGGGTAGATGCCCGTGGTATAAAACGTTACCCTTTAGCTTCAGAAATAAAGATCAAGATGGGTATTTTTTGGACTTTCAGCCTCGAAAAATGCCATATCAAAATATTGATAGGAAGCCACATTTTTGTGAAGGTTTGACATGAAACGAAATGTATGAGTCAATATGAATATTAACCTCTCAAATGTGCAAAGGCAAGGCATTGTGCATAAATATGACTGTTTCAAATCGTAATTATGAATAAAGGTATGCATATAAATAGTTTCATTGAACAAATGTTACTGAAATGTCCAATTATCATGGCTGTACGGGCTACTATTAACTCTTACTATTCATTTTTTATCAATTTCTTTGAATTTGATGTAGTTTTATGACAGGATTTATGAAATATGACGGAAAACGAATGTGAAATTTTAGCTGGTGCTCATACTGGCCTTTCACCGAAGGATTTTCATTGTGAATTAAGTAAAACGATTTCTGTTTAATTTTCGGTTGTCTTTTCGCAGTTAGGATTAAGAAAAAAAATTCTTCAACGCAAAAACTTCTGGGCAAGCCTTTTGAAGGGCTGTTGATAATGTATTATGTTAGTTGCATACCCACTGGTGTGCCAACCCATGGCTTTTCTTTGTTGAAACTTCGTAAGAATTTCCACACCTAGATTCGCTACTTATTTTAGGAGTAACATCAGTCTTAGTGCACAATAAACCAATTAAACTTCTTTCTGACCAATTGGCATTTGTACATAATTAATTCACTTGGTTTAAAAATCTGGTCATACAGACCTTGTAAAGAGTTCTTTCATTAATTACCGATAGCATTATAAAGCTTTGTGTAATGCACTTTGAATGCAGTTAACATTCAGTGACTGTTATTAAGTAACATGGCCTTTATGTTTTCTTAGTTTATAAAAAAATCTTTGAAACATTTTTAAAAATTTTCTAGGATTCCAAATACTCTGGTGCAGACTTTTCCTGAAGGATAAATTAACATCATTTACAGGTATTAAATAAAACGAATAGTCATCCCAAATTAGAAAATGTAAAAGGGCTCAAAATATGAAAAAGAGTTGCGGTTACAATTATTTTTGAGACTAGTTGAGACAATAATTACCAAACAGTGCAGTAAATGCATCTTAAGAACATAAAAAGCAAATAGCAAAATGGGTTTTAGCAAGCATAAAGAGAATTCGTTATGATCTTATATGGTATTCCGCATGTGCGCTCAGATATTGTACTAACCCATCAATAAAATGGTGAAAACAAGGTCACCCATATAAGTGCATGTGTATCATAGCAGGAGGTGGATGCCTTGATTCTTGAACTCAATGATTCATTGTCTAATGTTATCACCAAATGATGACCAACGAACGCCTTGAAGATTGGGTATCCTGTATGATTTAGCCTCAGGAAAGACTTAAGTGTGTGGCTATAGGCTTCAGTAGCACAAAGCACTCGACATATGGTCCAATACACGAATAAATGAAAATGAGTGGCTTCTGAGTGGCTTCCCATGGGCTTCAAATAATTTAGGGCGTGAAAATTAAGGGAAGGTTTTATCTACCACACCAGATTCTATTCGATAACGGTAGACAAGCGGGAGATCATAATAAGAGTGACGCTCATAAATTATTTTTACTTGGCTGTCCATCGTCCGGCAAGCACCCACCAGGCAGAGAAACCATGAAGATGACTTCTAGTCCACGCACAGCATGCAAACAGCCCTATTCTCTATGCAGATGCAGATTTGGAGTTCTTTGTTGTAAACGGTCGGTTTTCATTGATTGCGAGCCTTGCCATGTACGATATGCCGATAAATTATTGTTTTATTAATAGTACTTAAAATTTGTTAGTGGTATATTTATTTGAATTTCAGTTTCCACGGTCGGGGAATGTACAAATGGCCCAATGGCTTCGCACTCCGAGCTGTCTTCTATAATGACTATGTCATGGAAACCTCTGCGATCGAACTCACAGATTCCAAAGGAGAAATTTGGAAGGGCAAAATTACCGAATCACAACAATTCGAGCTGTCCCCGTTAGACTTTAACAAAGTAGAGGAAAAAATGCTGCCAGAGAATTTGCAAAACTTTAATGCTCTACGTTTTCTTTTAAAAAACATGTAATTTCAAAGTATGTACGGCCTGAACTAATTAAACCAGCAAAACACTGTCATCTTTCTCTTTTTACTAATAAGGCTTTTATAAGATGTAAATTATTCATTTTTTCATTTGCTTCGCTGCTACTTGTTTTTTTTTCAAAATTTATCCCTAGAAAAATTATAGTTTACCTTAAATTGTATGCCTAAACCTCAGAAGGACACTAAAATTACTTTGTTTTGAGGGCTAGAGCTATCCGTCTAGGGGGCGGCTCTTTTCACGGGACAACAATAAAAAATGCACTTGCTTTATAACTTTGCTAGTTTTCTTTTAGGACAGGACTTAATTTATTCTGCGAATTATATTGATTGGTATCATGGCCAGGTGAATGGTTAGGGCTTAGTTGAACATTTGGGAATTTCTCTTTCAAAATACAAGCCTAGTCCCGGCTGTCTCTCTCTCTCTCGCAAAAGCATCATAGGTAAAGCGTATGCTCACCCCTGAGCAATTTTTCAAGCGGAGTGGCAATTTGAGTTCTAAAAGCAGCGGTTTTCACATAGATAAGTGGAGGGTCAGACATTTTTCAAATACATTATGTTCAGCTTCTATCTCAGGGGGTTGGTAAGAACCTGAACGTCTGGCAAGTAAAATTTTTGCCCTCTGTGTCTCGTGTGCCTATTTACCCATTTCCATACGTTGCGTCTGAACGAATGAGGCATGAAAAATTTCATCCTCATATAATCCGCAAGTTTCCTAATCAGCAATCATTCTCTCGATGAGGACATAGATTAGATCCCATTGACTTCAATTTTATAAAAATTTTGGACTATACCCTGTTTCTTCTGGGCAACAGTCCACTATCTGTGGTTATGGCACCGAACCAGGATGACGGCATTTAGACTTATTCTGGCGACGCCCGTTTGCTGGTATGGAGGAAGTATCCGCTGCGTCCCTCCAAATTGAAAACCGGGGTTTCCTATCTGCCCTCACGGCCGAGACAATATTTCCTCCAAAACTGCCTGGTGACCCTGGGTACACGGTTGTCGGTTGCGGCTTCAACCCTACTTGGATAAAAAATTATTGCACATTTCTTCCTACTTATAGAAGAAGATCTATGGAGCAGTAGCCATAACGATAAACTGACCTCATAAGTAAGTAGGATTTTTTACGGGGATGTGCCTATGGGCTCAGAGGGCACAAGCTCAAAGGGGAACATGTTAAGTTGATTAAAAGTCCATGTGAACTCTACTTGGAGCCTCTAAACCTTCCAAGTTAACTCCCAAGTGACATTTTCATCGTTTATTGAATTCAAAAAAGATGCACGAATATTAATACTTTTATAGACACTGTATAATGCTTTAGGAGGTCATTTTAACTTGGCTACTCTTCAATTAGTGACTTCCCTGGAGATGCCGGATGTCGCGGAAGATGTTGACGATGCGATTCCAGCGGAGATCCTCGATGACTTAACTTATGTAGAAGATGCTGAAGTTCGACAGCCATACGAACAAGAGCGAACCTCCAGTACGGAGACTAAGGTAATCAACGAGGAGGCCGAACCCCTTTCCATGGAAGAAAAGGCCATTCAAGCTGGTTTTCAGAAGATTAGGAGATTGGAGGGTATTCTTGAGCAGACTGTAAGACGAGAAAGAGAGGTGAGTCACAGCCTTCAGCTACTCGAGAAAGTGCATCTTTGAAAGCATAAACCATGCATCATATTTCCTGGATCAATTAATAGAACCTCGGTTACGCAGCATGCATCTAACGTACGACAGTTAATTAGGGACAGTAGAACAGTTTTCTGAAATATATGTTACCCAAATATAGGAAGTAGCATTTTATAACGTCTGTTTATTTATCTGTGAGCATACGAGCCGGGTTTCGAATTCGTTATACTAACACGTGAAATCACATGACTTTCACAAGAAATCCCTGTTGCGTCAAATCCACCCATTGTACGTTTCCCGATGCCTTAAATAAACGACCACTCCTGGAAAGAGGACATTGTTTGGTCTAATCAATTAATATTCGCTACCATAAAAATAGTTAATTTTCCCTGAGAACTACAAGTTCAGAAACAGTTATATTACAAATCACTCAAATAAGGCTAAATCGAAGGGTGCGTAAGCAAGCAGGACACATGAAAGCAAGAAAATAAGAATAAATAATGACATTTACAAAAGATCAGTACTTTATTGAATATTCATTTTAATTTAAAACAGCACAAAGTCTGTCGGACATAGAGATAGTCAGATTGTCTATAGTGGGTTGCGCAATGTGATTATTTACCACGTGCGTTAAGCAATAACGATCAAGCATACTCAAAACAGTGGGGAGGGTAAAACTCTATCGTAAGTTTGTTGGTTTTTACTAGACAGGAGCTCGGGGTACCATGCTTGTGCTCCGGTGTTTACTCGCGACAGAGAAGCATTATGTCGTAATTTGGTCTCCCCCACCAAGGTGCGCGCGGGACTGGTCAGTTGGCGTGACATTCTGGCATTATCACTCCGCGCGAGACCTGCTCACGCTGTCGTTCGGAGCTCAACCAATAGGAACGCGCCAATCAGACAACGCATGTCACTTGCACACGACGCCATGTACAGAAGTTCTGAGAAGTTGAGAAAGGGCCGCAGTAAAGTTGCTCTCTGCCGTCCTTGTCTGTCTTAGGTTCCACGCAAAACCTGGTCTCACACGCTCGCGGGGATATAATAGGTGTCAAAGACGGCTGTCAATTTAACGAAACAGTTTATTCTACATAGTAGGACCGAATGAGCCGATGCTTTCACAAACAATTCCGAAAGGGGGATGCTTTGCAGGCCGCACACTGTCGTGAACAGATGGTTAGAATAACTTATCCGGTCCTTGAACTATATGATTCTTGTTAGGGTTTCTAAGTGACACAAAATTCCATCAGGTAGCGGACATTTCCGGTTGCATGAATGGACTGCAATGAAGGGAGGATTTAGTTGTCGCTGCTGAGCAGGAGAATACACCCTTTGGTCCGCCGTTCGGGCTAAGCCTACTTAATTTTCGTCTCGCTATATACTGGTTATTTGCCATGCATCGGTGGAGGGCTGGTTTCCTCTGGTTCACAGGTTTGAAGGTCGGCTTTCCATCCGGTTTAACCTTCAAGGGACCTCAGGGGTCACATAAACTTGAGAGGGGTATGGCTGGCTGATGACGGATAATAAGCCAGAAATGGCCATTCTAGTCTCCCTAAGCTTTGTCAGCAATATTATTCTGCCTGGCATATTAGCTGCTGTAGAGCTGCTCGCGCGACTCGAGAGTGGGCCCCACGGCACAATGGGATGTGTGTGTCCCGTTACGCAATAGTTGAACGTTTCTCTTCCATGGTTCTGCGAGTGTGCCGAACCGCGAGTGAATCATTTTGGAATTCGGACAACATTAGACTGTCTTTTTCACTCACGTTTATTGGTCAGCTACAAAAGCCTGTTTACTTCGCGACTACCTTTCGCTCATAGTCATTCCACCATCCACCACGTTCAAAATGCCGCATAACGAAAAAATAGGCGAACAGGCAGATGTCATTTTCCCGGGGTCTGCTGTTTTGGAAAGAGGAGCGGGAGAATATGAGACAGCTTTGCTTGGTCCAACGTCCACAGAGGAGTCTCCAGGGCGCATAAGATCCGCAGGTTTCTATTATATGGCCTCGATCTTGAAGGTAGTAGTTGACCTATACTGTTCATGACCCATGGTCGAGTTTTTTACACATTGTACCCAGTTTTTCGAGGTTTCGGACTGGACAGGTGGTTAATGAGCACTGACTAACTTCCGTTGGAGGGCGGCTCTGTTGCCTCCCTGAGCGGACAGTTTAAGCCATTTGGGATTATCATTTCAAGTGGTTCAGCTAAAACGGCCCACGTAGGCACTAGGACAAAATAGCTCATGTTTATGTGCGACACTTTAAGATGGAGCGAGTGGATTGCTCGACCATGAAGATACCAGCATCGGTCAGTAGCTCAGAATTGGTCTGGCATATCTGCTCATCGGAAGTCAATCCTCTCAAGTTCTAATCTCAGCTCTACCCAGCTGGGACTTCGTTGGCGCAGGAAAACGAGTCAAAAGCGGATATTTCACCTTTCGATGCTCATGCTCAAAGAAGCAGGACAATTCAGTGGACAGAGCAATGTAGATAACATGTTGCACTTAGTTAAACCGAATGAAAATTGGCCAGCTCTACCGTATTCCGAATCTACACCTAACAGGAACTGATAATTTTGACTTCTTGTCCGTATAAGGGACCAATCAAAAGGGGAAATCAACTGATCGATTTGGACAAGGTGAGCACTCTTGGTTGGCGAACACGTGGGCTCCAAGTAACGTTTGTATTCAGTGCGCCACAATAATCCCGATCGAGTCCTGACTTGGAGGAGGAGGAGGAGGAGGAGGAGGAGGAGGAGGAGGAGGAGGAGGAGGAGGAGGAGGAGGAGGGAGGAGGAGGAGGAGGAGGGAGGAGGAGGAGGAGGAGGGAGGAGGAGGAGGAGGAGGAGGCGGAGGAGGAGGGAGGAGGAGGAGGAGGCAGAGGAGGAGGATGCGGAGGAGGAGGAGGAGGAGGAAGAGAAGGGGAAAGACAAAAGTAGAAGTAACGTTTCATGTACAGAAACTCAGTGGTGGACAGAGGTCCCGACGCGCGACATGTTTGGGGCCTGCGTGCACTCCTCTGTCCGCTAGGGTGAGGTGGGCTTGAGAGAGTAAACGTCATGTGAGTGAGTGAGTCACTGACCACTTGATCGGCCAATAGCAGTTTGTGGCGTCTGTGAGTGGCTTGGTTGTCCCAGGGGCTGCGTGCGTTCAGTGCGGTAGCTTGAGAAGTGTGCTCACGTGACCTCGTGCGCGGCGTGGGCGCCAATTTGGAACGCACCTGTTGCATGTTCATGTCACGTCGGAGTCACCAATTTGTAAGGGTCTACCCGCCCTTGTACTCAGAGCTCTACAAGCTCGGGTTCTGCGCACGCTCCTCTGTCCGCTAGGGTGATGTGGGCGTGAGCGAATAAACGTCCTGTGAGTGAGTGAGTCACTGACCGCTTGATCAGGTGACTGGGAGGTAGAGAAGTCATGGGCGCCTGTGGGTGGTTGTCATGGCGACTGTATGCGTGCATTGTCCGGCAGCTCGATAATGTTTTGGAATGGTAAAGGAAGACCAACTCTGGTTAGATGGAAGAGGACTCCAAATTTCGACATGTGACCGTAAAATGTCTTGTAGGGCTACCTTAAGAGGATATGGGAATAGGAACCACTCCGGCCACCTAAAATAGGTGACCTTGGGATAAATTTCAGGAAGGGAAAATATGCTGGTGTCTTAACGCTAACACTAGGCCTGGTTTATAAAGCCCGCCAAAAGTTTTGAGAATAACTTGATAAAACCATGCAGCAGAAAACCCGAAGCTCTTCTACAACTACATTAGGCAGTGTACTCGAAATAAAGACCCCATCCCTTTGTTAAAAACGGATGAAGGCGTCGAACTTTGCAAGGACGAGGAAAAGGCTGAGCATCTATCTGAGTTCTTTTTCAGTCGGTTTTTACGAGAGAAGCCAATCTAACCGCTGATAACTATAGTGCGGAAGAGATCCCGACAATTGACTCAGTGGTCATAACAGAACCTACTGTTCTGCAGGAACTACTGAAGCTGGACGAAACCAAATCGCCAGGTCCTGATGTAATACAGGCAAAATTGTTGAAGGAGTTGACCGCAGAGTTGGCAGAACCTTCGTGTCTACTCTTCCAAGCTTCCCTCGCTGCAGGCAGATTGCCACCCGATTGGAAGACCGCGTGGAGTTCCCCGATACATAAAAGTGGCAGCAGGGCTTCCGCAAATAATTACAGGCCGGTAAGTCTCACCTCCATGTGTTGCAAGATTATGGAGTGAATCATCAAACGTGACCTGATGTAGTATCTGGAGCGGCATAATCTTCTCTCTGACCTGCAGCACGGATTCTGCAGAGGAAGTTCCTGTTTAAACTAATTTGCTCTACTGTCTGGAACGATGGACCCGAGCGGTCGATGAAGGAAACGTAGTGCACGCAGTCTACGTAGACCTCAAGAATGCCTTTGAAAGCGTGCCTCACCAACGTCTCTTTATACAAACTCAACCGTATTGGGATAAGGGGCAAGATTTTGAAGTGGATCGAAAATTTCTTGATTGGGCGATCTCAGATTGTCCGTCTTGGCGATCAACAATCGGCGGAGTTGGCGGTTGAGAGTGGGGTTCCTCAGGGCTCCGTCCTTGGCCCTATCTTCTTCCTTATATACATTGATGACTGCGCAACTGGCTTGGACTGTGACACCGCCATGTTTGCTGACGATATAAAGCTTTGGAAGGTCATCCACAACGCAGCTGATGAAGAAAATCTACAGACGAACTTTAATCGACTCGAGGAATAGTCGCACAACTGGCTCCTCCAATTCAATGCTACCAAGTGCAATATTCTGCGATTCGGTAGAACCAGCTCCGGGCACCAGAGAATTTACTATCTGGACGACATACCGCTACCAGAGGTAGAGGCTCAGAAAGATCTAGGAGTATGGATCACGCCCTCTTTGAAGCCATCGGTCCATTGATCAAAAAGTTGCAAAATCCGCCATGTCAAGCTTGTATTTAATTAAGCGAGCGTTTGCAAAGTTCGACAAAGAGTGCTTAAATAAGGTCTTCGGAATGTTCGTGCGACCAAAATTGGAATTTGCCATATAAGCCTGGAGACCGTGGTCTGTCAAAGACCACATCACCCTTGAGAAGGTCCAAAGACGTGCAGCCAAAGCTTGTTCGAAGTCAAAGCTGCCTGCCTTACGAGACACGATTGCCTAATCTTGATCTGTTTCCTCTTGACTATAGACAGCTACGCGGTGACCTAATACAAGCCTTTCGCATGCTGTGGGTTCAGGATTGTTGCCTTGCATCTGGCGACTTCTTTGAGCTGGCCACTACCACTACTTTGCGAGGACATCCCATTAAACTACGTGTGACAGGTGCAAGACTCGACACAAGAAGGTTCTTCTTATCCAACAGAGTGCTTAAGGCCTGGAATGCTCTGCCTGCGGACAAAATCATGTCCCCATCCGTTGACACTTTTAAGCGGAAGTTTGACCAGTACAGCCATAAGTACCACCACGACATCTGAACCTAAAACATTTCCTGAAAACCTATTCCCATCCACAATTTACGTGTAACTGAACGTACTACTCTCTATTTTGTGAGTAACATTATTTTATAATTGTTGTCCGATGCCCTGTAGTGTGATGGGGAGATAACCCTTTGTCCAACGGCCATTATATGTCAGCCGTTTTTTTATTTGCAGTGTCATTGACATCAATAGGGAGCTCAAAGGCTTCGCCTATATTTCCCTTAATAAAACTGAACTGAAACTGAACTAAACCTAACATGAAACTAAACTGTCTCCTTAATCTTAACCCTAGCCTACCCTAAACCTAAACTTTCACCCTTAGCCTTATCCTGACTCTAACTGCAACTCGCACCTTAAACTCAAACATAAGCTTGGCCCTAAGCTTAACCCTAACCCTCACCTTAATCTTAACCTGATTTTCCCAAAATTGGCGCAAAGCCGCATGTACTGTGGGCGGTTCCTATCCCGCATTCTCTGTAGGCATCCATACATGGCATCCTTACCCATGTGGCTAGCCAGCTTGATCCATAATTTCGTCCTTGTTATTCTAGCGTTGATTTGGTTTGACTTAGACCTAAATGGAGGATCCGGATCCGTGTTTGGTGCTCCTCCTCCATCCTCCCTCCTTCCTCTACTCTTTGCCACAAATACACACGTATTCTTCTTTTTTCTTCTTTTCCTCCTCCCTCCTCCCTCCTCCTCCTCCTCCTCCTCCTCCTCCTCCTCCTCCTCCTCGTCATTGTATTACTTCCTCCTTATCTGCTAATGAATCTGTTTATCTTTTTCCATAAGAGTCTTCTGTGGGACCACCCTCCTCCCTCATCATCATCATCCCCCCTCCTCCCTCCTCCCTCCTCCCTCCTCCCTCATCCTCCTCCCTCCTCCCTCCCTCCTCCTCATCCCTCCCTCCCTCCTCCTCCTCTCCTCCTCCCTCCTCCTTCCTCCTCCCTCCTCCTCATCATCATCATCCCTCCTCCTCATCCTCCCTCTCTCCTCCTCATCCTCCCTCCTCCTCCTCCCATCCCTCCCTCATATCCTCCTCATCCTCCTCCTCCTCCTCCCTCCCTCCTCCTCCCTCATCATCATCCCTCCCTCCTCCTCCCCTCCCTCATAATCCTCCTCATCCCTCTCCTCCTCCCCATCCTCCCTCCTCCTCCTCCATCATCATCCCTCCTCCCTCATCCTCCCCTCTCCTCATCCTCCTCCCCTCCTCCTTCTCATCCTCCCTCTCTCCTCCTTCTCCTCCTCCCGCATCATCATCATCATCACATCCTCCTCATCATCCTCATCATCCTCACATCATCCTCCCATCCTCCTCCCTCCCTCCTCACTCCCTCATCCTCCCTCTTCCTCCTCATTCTCCTCATCATCATCATTATCCCTCCTCCTCATCACCCTCCCTCCTCCTTCTCCTCCTACTCATCATCCTATCTCCTTCTCCTCCTCCTCCTTCTCCTCCTCCTCCCTCTCCTTATTTTCATCATTATCCTGCCTTGTAGACCAAACAAAGAGGCTATTTACTGCGAAAAAGAATTGCAACTGAGTTGAAGGAGTTGTTGTCCATGCCCACACAGCAGGTACTGTCAGTAGTTCCAAAGGAGGGTTGTACACCAGAGCTGAGGAGATTCCCAAAGGACATTGAAAGCAACATCAGGGCCTTTCTGGCCCTGCAGGGCAAAGTGGCGTTAACAGGTTTGGAGGATGACGAGGGTAGGTCTATGAAGGCAACGAACGATCTATATGCAATCATCCTGAACACCACAGCGAAAAAAAAAATGCTGATCCGTCCAGCTAGTTTAATTCGTTTTTCCTGCACTCCTCAGGATTTGCGGATGAGATAAACACCCCTGACGCCGAACACGCTGACGAGGAGCCCCTGCATGCGTCTCATCTATTTGAAACGGAACTGCATGAAGAGTTGCTACAGAAAGAGCTTCCAGGTAAAATCAAGCCCATTTACTAGTCGGTTGTGGCTTAGAAGCGAAATGCAAATTTAACTACGCCCTGTTAAGCACTTCGAGGTGTGTTTAGTTAACTCGATATACATAGGCTAAGGACGAAATTTACGCGTAAAGGCTTTCAAACCATCAAAGGATGCTGCTTAAGCACCAACTTTGATTGGCTGGCTGCACTGTCGAGGGTCGGCCAATCGCATGCGGATAGTAGGGTGAACAGGGGGGAGGAGCGCGTTTTCATTTTGGAGTAAGAAACATTTTCAAGGTAAAAGTCTTCACTCATATCCTACGTGAGTACAGCGCATAACTGGGGAAATTACCTGCTGCAAAAGTGCGGGCGTTACCGGAAATTGGTTCCATTACAACAACAAAAAAAACCGCCAGATTTAGGTGACCAAGTAGTCAGGTTGGTGCGTTAAAGGTGTCCATAGTTGAAAGAAGACGGATAAAGTAGGGTTGAGTTACTAAGGTTCCTCCGCTAACTGAATAGCTGGATGACCAATGGCTCCACGGGATGCAGGCATGACGAGAAAAATGTGTAGTGGTAGAAACAAAAGCACCTATAAGTCATTCGTTGTCTAACTTTTACAGCCAAACAGCTCAAGACAGTGATGAATGGAAAGTTTTAGGCACTGACGGAGGTTTCAGTATCTGCTCTCGTACAACCCACTCATTCAAAACACTCAAAATAGAGGTTGACGTCCAAGCAATTTCCTCACCCTGTCGATTCGGGGATCGAAACTCTCCCCTCGAAAACACTTAGCAGTAATTTACTCCAACGACTAGCGTGTTGTGGATACCTTTTACTTCACGGAGCTTCGTTAACGCTCATATCATAGACGTTCTAGCAAATCACGCCAGAGGACAATGCTGCTGGTGGTGATGCTAAAAATTGTGGTGGTGGTGCTGGTAATGGTGCTTCACCATTGGTTTCTCCAACAGGCATGCTGTGGGCTTATCATGTACAAAGAACTTTCCACTTTGGTCGGGCTCAAATGCACAATGTGAGGCGGTTTGATTTCGTGTCCGGTCCCTCTGCGGTGGTTAAAAGTAATCGAAGGCCATCACTGAAGCTGTTACAGTCACTAGCCTAACTTCAACCCCATCACGTTGCTTTGCTGGTGTGGTTTCGGCCGTTTAAGAGGAAACTCTGTTCAGGATCTCAGAACCTTCGTATGAGAGGCTGGTTTTTGTTTGGAGACGGAAGATTCGTTTTTCTGCCGGGAACTTTTAGGATCTGGTAGTTGGGTCTTCATCTAGAGAGTGTTGAATATGTTGCCCGCAGAATACGCCTCTGCCAGTTCATAGGTCATATTGATGCTCGCTTTTTAGGCAAAAGAACGGAAAATGACCACTGCCGTCGCCACAGCCGAGACGCGAATACCTCCTCTGAAGAGGATTCGTTGGATGAGTTGGAGGATCATGTCTATTCCTGGCTAGTGAAGTCCGGCAAAGCAGTGAAGGGGAAGGCAAATTTTATCAAGAGAAACATTGAGGTGAGTTCCAAGCTGCAGTCCCTGGCTATCATTACTCCTTCCTCAAGTCGGCCGCCGGCGTGTCCGAGGTCTTACTGATAGGTTACCCCTCCTCTGTGCACACCGTCAAAACGTGTTATAAAATCAATTTCGCAAGCACCAATATGACATGACTGCCCAACTAAAGAATGGTTGTGTGTAGAATTTGTGAATAATACTGTTGATCAACAGTTCAATGGTCACCAATCCTTCTATCACACACTCAGCAGATTTTAGGGTGCTTTTTCACAGGTGGATCTAAAAGGGGATTTTTGATTTTGCATGTATTTTGGCTTTGAGTCTGTTAAACTCGCTTAATGAGCCTTCTTTGCATCTTTACTCGATCAAAATATATGTGCGGAAATGTCAAATAACTATGTATACTTAAACGGAGCTATGCTCTCACATTGATTTGAGTTTGAAAAGGGTCTTGTCTAAAAGCTATCAAAGTAGAGTGTCGTGCAAACTCAGTCTAACGCGAAAGCCTACCAACACTAACATTCGTGCTCTTAATATGATTTCAACAAATAAAATTTACTACACTGACTAAAGATGCTACGGCCATTTCAACACAGCACCTTCAAAAGTCGTGAGCACGGAAAACGTTTGCATTGTGCACAAATCGATCATTTTTGTGGATAAAGAGGCTTGTAAAAAATAAGAAACCGCAATTGACATAAAAAGCACAGAACATTCGTGTGAAAATTGTTAGAAGGCCTGTAAGGCAAGAGCGTGCAAACCCTGAAAACTTGAGGCTCCCTCAGGAGATATGAATTTGTGTTCTCCGCAGAGGCTCAGCTCAACGGCTCCTTCTCAGTGCGATCTTTGTGACACTCTCACGCACATGCGTTCCGAGCCCCGCTGTCCCCTGTTTTTTAATACCTGGTATAGTATGCATAGACCAGATTGTGTGTGGCACGCGTAGAGACCTGTTTAAATATTTTGGCCACTGCATCCAAGCCCATCTCCAGACGTTTTCTTCTCATTGGATTTTGGTGGGTGAGGGAGGAGAGAGTGCGACAGATGCAGCGCAAGTCATCTAAAGCCGTGAACACTGCATGGAGAGCACACCATGGACACCTTCACCTGTGACAATTGAATTACCATCATCATCATCATCATCATCGCTGGCTCACTTTCATACACTGAAATCAAACTAATTTGAAGAATTATTTTAATATATGCACGTCTTAGGACTCGCCAGAGTTTAGCATCCTCAGCAGACATACGTTTATCGCGATCAAATCCAAATCAGATCATCGTTAGGTTATAAAATGAACAGTTTGAATCACGGACCTAACTCCTATCCAAGGCTTCTTCTTCGGTTTATCCATTCCGACTGATCATCCTCCGACTCGTACTCGCTGCCGCCCGGTCAAATATGACAGCTTATATCTAACTCCGGAATGTCATCTGTTATCAGTTTACGCAGGAGTCATTTGTGTGAGGTGGTACCGATGGTCCTATGGACATCGATGTATACCACGTCTTACCCCTTCCATCTCCCTTATCCAGGTCTGGAAACTGTTTACACCTCCCACAATTACTACCACGCCTGGTGGTGTGGTGATACGTCTAGAAGTAAGCTTCACACAGCCTCATTTAATAAGGACCAATGTGCGTGATTTCCCCAGCCCTCAATAGCTAGAATAGGTGAGAGAGAGACAGTATTTTTAGTGCCATTATGCTGTATCGACCGAGTGTCTATGATTAGCTTCCACGGGTCAGTAACATCTACGGGCCGTGGCTCTTGCTGTCTGAACGATATACTGAAAGTCTTTATCTCTACTGCCAGTGCCAGTACACCATCGTATTTAGAGTGCAACCTAAAGGTTATATTAACACGTGTTTGCCGTGTATAATGGACTACAACATTCTGCAGTTACCTAATAAATATCCTTCTTGGCCTTCCGAGAAGATTTTCCTCTTGACTTCACAGTGCGATAATTTGCCCCTGCGCACATGTGTCCACGGTATAAAGTACCTCTGCGCACTCCTCAAAATTTAGGAGATAGTTCATGAAATTTTGTATGTCGGGCTACTGCCTTTGATAATTGCAATGCACGTTTAAAAATGTTATCAAGATGATAAAATACCTATATTGACAAAGGGGGTGAACTGCGCATCCAATGTAAGCATGCATATTAAATGCTACTAAAATAAAGGAAGTAACATGTTAGTGTTCCATTATAATAGCATGGCCTAGGGGTGCATGATAATGTTTCTCTGATAGAGGTACTCTTTTAATGTGCATTATGCTTTTGATCTGGGATTTTGAAAGTGTTAGGAGGCACCCACGGCTTCAGAATAAATCAGACATAAGCAAGCTCTTCAAAAGGTCAGAAATTCTCTAATTTTTTCAAGTAAACCATTCTTCGTGCTCTGTCAACTCATACTTTTTCTCCGTGCCGTGTCACTCAACACTGTGGACGATGCTGTATTTTATGATGGTGCGTATTTGTGCCTTTTTGCCAAACCTGAGATTTCATGCGTCGGCTGTTTGTGAAGACGAAGTGCGCCTCGAGTCTCTTAAAATAATAAGATGAAGGACTTCCTTCTGTGTTCTACGCGGTTTAGAGGTCAACATATGAGTTGGAGCTACGAGATGACCGTTGAAAACGGGTGGAGTAATGACTGCACCGCCCAACAATATTCTTGCATCTGGTATCAGGTCAGTAGTTAAGTGCGACTTGATCAGCTTTGGAAGGCTGTTCCAATGAATGCACATTACTCGTGAGCGAACCACCCACTTTCACACTTCGTCGCGTAACGTAAGCTCACCTTCTGCGGTTGCAGTAGACGTAGACCCTTCATATGAAGGCATCTCATCTCCAGACATGTGTGAATCTGACGATGACGTGAATGCGTTATCATAAAATGATGGGGTCTCTATATCAGATGACGAGCTTTCCGAGGACGAAGACAAAGACGAGGAGACCGATGGATGCCTTTCTCTGACATTTTAGTTAATGCTTTTTAAAATATCACTGAACTGGCGCTGTACATGACGTCTATATGTCCCATTTGAATCCCCTCTAAACATACTAAAAAAGTGATGAGAACAGTTATAATTATGGGAAAGACAAGAAACACAGCGTTAGTCAACGATAACGTCTGCACGACAGCGTGTCACAGCAGGGAGTGACGCCCACGGCTACGCGAGCACAGGCCATCGCTTGTCCCATCGATAAACTGATAAAAGCGCGAGCTGTCTTTTGCGCCCTTAGCAACTGCCGCGCAACCCAACAGGCAAGCAATCAAAACACGAGGTCGAATCGCGCCGCGGTGCTATAAGGGTTGCATTCGAAGGCTGAGAGTGCGGGTCGGTTGAAATACGCAAACTAATTCCCTGGTGTGTACAGTAAAGGGCCCATTGCGGTACGGCATTGTTCATGATGCCACTGAAAAAAGTACAAGATGAAGCACAGTCATATTCGGGAAGGCTGTCATATAGAACAGACGTGATCAAGTGCTTTGCGACGAATATGAATTTGTGACGGTTTATGCAAATAAACGTGCATAATGAAGAAGATGCAACGATAGCAACTGTACTGCGGGGAACGCCGAATGAGCCACTCAGGTATCGATCGATTTCACGACCGAAGGAAGCCTGGCGTTACTCTCAACCATATGAACAAACCAATCACCTCTCCCATTTGAAATATGCACGTATGCACTATCTATTGGTACATTGACATCCGCATTACTCATTCGATGCGTCTCATTGTCATAAGAAGTGACAGTAAAATACACCCTTTTTAGCCCTGAAGTCGACGAGCTATCTAGGAGTTATAGTTGAACACTAAAGCGCCCTGGAAAAAAGTCAAAACATTGGAGATGCCGGGGATCGAACCCGGGGCCTCTCGCATGCAAAGCGAGCGCTCTACCACTGAGCTACATCCCCGACTTCTACAGTAGCTTAGGCAACTTACTTAAACACCAATGCAGAAGTGTGTGGCTCCTTAAATTATGCGGTTTACCACCGAAACAGATAGATTGCAGCTCAAATATTTGCATATAATTTAAATTGGAACCTAAAAGGTTGTCCAAAAGCCTTAGAAATTATAATATTTGTTAGAAAACACAAGGAAAACGCTGGGGATATACTGCTAAGCCGATAACCTCACAGCTGTCACGCAACAGCCCAAAATGGACGAAATGCGCCTCAGGACTTTAGGTTCATACCTGCTTTACCGGTTGATCACATAGCTATTAGAAAAGGACTTCTCATTGAATTTATTTTAAAGCATACACTTTAAGAAACGTAATAACAGACCTTCTTTTACAGCCTGTCAGTGTCATGTATCGTTAAACTGTTTCCTACCCTACCCGAAAACATATCGAGTGCGTCCACTGACGGTAATGGCATTCTCAATTAAAAGCAAAGTAAAACTAAAATATAAGAAAAACCACCACCCGCTCTGAAATTTCTGATTACCTGGTGGCTACTTACTTTTGTTGGGTAGGCGTCTGCATTTGCTTATCGCTGCGCTCACGGCATACAGTGCGGTCCGGGGGTTGATTTCAGGGTGCGTGGTGGTTTAATTTCAGTTTAATCAAAAAATGTATTTGTGATCGAGCACACTCTACATAAGGCTGTAAAAAGCGTAAGATAACATTGGTCTCAGAGCTCAATGCTAGGGTCGCCCTCTCAAACCGCCAGTCAGCAAAACTAGCATCACAAAGAAGACCATCAACCGTTGACGGCAAACTTTGACATTTTCAGCCGCTCGGAGTAATCGACGTGTTTGTTCATGGTTATCGATGGACTGTTTTCCACTAATCAGAGAGCGACATCAATTGTCGACACCCGCAAGTCACCAGAGTCAGTCTCGTTGATGCGCCTACGTACGAAAGGGAGAGCTGACCTCGAAGGAGGTGACGACTACGTGCGTGAGCGTGGGGCCACATCAACTTCCTTGTTATCAGTTACTGGATATATTCTTATTTCCTGTCTATCTCAATCAATCCTTGTTTAAAGCCTCCATCCCCTTGGGTATATTCATGCTCAACGCAATGCCATCAGAGGAAACTCTGTTCAAGCAGTTTTGAGGAATTTTTATTGTGGGTCTTTCTTACAGTGTTAGTCACCCTGGATTCCCAACATTTGTAAATATGGGTCTGACCGGTGTAACCGATGGCATGGGTTCCGCAGCAATATGGATCTGACAGGTGTAACCGATGGCATGGGTTCCGCAGCAATCTACTCATGACCTGCTCGGCGTCGTCGTCGTTGTCGTCGGTTAATGGTCAGCGAAAATGTTGACTAGGCTGCTCTCTTTCATGGTTTTTGCTGACCTTTTTTTGAAATCGTGACAGACTTTAACTCAAAAAGCAGGATATTATTTTTTGGTTATTTTTCATACTAAGGTTTAGCGGATCATGTTTTCAGATGATGCCGAAATGTTTTTCTCCCAAGCCTGTACGACAGTTATCCTACACATACAAGAGACGTCTTTGGTGACCATACGGCAGTATTTCGAGGGTATAAGGGACGTTATGATCACTAAAACAGGTAGTCATGCTCTGAATTCCCGGGGATTAGGCCTATGTTTGAGCTATCTTAGGGTGAGGATTGAAGTCAGGGCTCATGCCCAGTTTAGGGTTAGGGCTAAGGTTGAAGCCTGTTCAATGGTTAATGTTGAGTTTAGGGTTGGAATACGGGAATTTAAAGCAAAGCTATCCGTTTTAATGGGGCCCTTATTCCTGTGTCTTACTCATAATTAAAACCTAAATGCAAAATATAAAAATCCAGAATTTAATTAGCCACTTTTTGTAATAGGCAAAACCATTCTCTTCGCAAGTACGTGTCGTTTTAATGGAGTTTTAAAATGTCCCGATATTTTTTCAACACGAAATTCGGTTTGCTGTCTGAACAGGAAAAGTGCCTATCGAAAACCTTTATGTCGGATCCAAGGACACTACCTCCCCTACCACTAACCGCCAATCATTAAATAAGTTAGAAGATTCCTGAGTCTCCTCTTCAAAGTATGGACCTTTCCTCCGTCTGAAACAAAAGCTTCTCCCTACATCGTACCGTCTAAAACTGATGACGGCTCGAGATCAAATTTTATTTAATTAGATTTTATATGTCTACTAAAAAGAATTGCGTAGTATAGTTAAACAACACAATTACGGCGACCTTCAGAAGCCTCCGAGTCCCCAGCATGCCGCCGAACGCACATTCCTTGTCACCGCGAGGTGAGCTTGAAATAAACACTTGAACATCATGTGTCCATGGGACGTTTTCCGGTGGGTAAGAACAATTCTGTGGTTGAAGGAGTTGGCCTTAGAGTTGGCAGGACCTTTGTGTCTACTCTTCCGAGCCTCCCTCGCTGCAGGCAGATTGCCACCCAATTGGAAGACTGCGTGGATTTTCCCGATACATGAAAGTGGCAGTCGGGCTTCCACAAATAACTAACGGCCGGTAATTCTCACCTCAATAGGATGCAAGATTATGGAGTGAATAATCAAACGTGAATTGATGCAGTTTCTGGAGCGGCATCATCTTCTCTCTGACGCGCAGCACGGATTCTGCAGAGGAAGGTCCTGTTTAACCAAGTTGCTCTACTGTCTGGAACGATGGACCCGAGCGGTCGATGAAGGAAATGTGGTGCAGGCAGTCTACATAGACTTAAGAAGGCCTTTGATAGCGTGCCTCACCAGCGTCTACTATAAAAACTCGACCGTATTGGGATAAGGGGCAAGCTTTTGAAGTGGATTGAAAACTTCTTGATTGGGCAATCTCAGATTGTCCGTCTTGGCGATCAACAATCGGCGGAAGTGGCGGTTGAGAGTGGGGTTCCTCAGAACTCCGTCCTTGGCCCTATCCTCTTCCTTATATACATTGATGACTGCGCAACTGGCTTGGACTGTGACACCACCATGTTTTCTGACGATATAAAGCTTTGGAAGACCATCCAAAACAAAGCTGATGAAGAAAATCTCCAGGCGAACTTGCATCGGCTCGAGGAATGGTAGCACAACTGGCTCCTCCCATTCAATGCTACCAAGTGCAATATTCTGCGAATCGGCAGAACCAGCTCCGGGCACCAGAGAATTTACTATCTGAACCACACACCGCTACCGGAGGTAGAGGTTCAGAAAGATCTAGGAGTATGGATCACGCCCTCACTGAAGCCATCGGTCCATTGATCAAAAGTTGCAAAATCCGCCATGTCAAGCTTGTATTTACTTAAGCGAGCGTTTGCAAAGTTCGACAAAGAGTGCTTTGATCAGGTCATCGGAATGTTCGTGTGACCAAAATTGGAATTTGCCATACAAGCCTGGAGACCGTGGTCTGTCAAAGACCACAGCACCCTGGAGAAGGTCCAAAGACGTGCAGCCAAGCCTGTTCGAAGTCAAAGCTGCCTGCCTTACGAGACACGATTGCCTAATCTTGATCTATTTCCCCTGAACTATAGAAAGCTACGCGGTGACCTAATACAAGCCTTTCGAATGCTGCGGGGTCAGAATTGTTGCCTTTCACCTGGCGACTTCTTTGAGTTGGCCACTACCACTACTTTGAGAGGACATCCTATCAAACTACGTGTGACTGGCGCAAGACTGGACGCAAGATGGTTCGTCTTGTCCAACAGAGTGATTACGGTCTGGAATGCTCTGCCTGCGGACATCATCATGTCCCCATCCATTGACACTTTTAAGCGGAAGTTTGACCAGTACAGCCATAAGTACCACCACGACATCTGAACCTAAAACATTTCCTGAAACCTATTCCCATCCACAATTTACGTGTAACTGAACATACCACTCCCTATTTTCCAGTAATATTATTTTTTATAATTATTTCGTTCGATGCTCTGTTGAGGGACGAGGAAATAACCCTTTGTCCAACGTCTATTATGTGTCGGCCTCTTTTGAATTTGCAATGTCATTGAAATCAATAGGGAGTTCAAAGGTGTCGCCTACTTTTCCCTTAATAAACTGAACTGGATCTGTGTGCGATAATTCAACCAAAACATAGAAAGATAAGGACCAGTTGGCCCCTCTTTCCTCTTCTTAAGAAGAGGGGGAAAGATATCGATGCAGCTGAAACCGCTGCACAAGTCTCTTTCGCCTCAGTTAATGACTGTTCATCACTGCTCAACGCTCCGGTAGGTATTTAGGAGGGATCCACAATAAAAAGTGCACGCAAACTTCATAATACTGCCGTAGGTGGCTACAACTTCGACTTTGAATTTAAGAGAGTTGGGACAAAGACAGCGATCGTGCGGCCTCGTTGGTGACTTAGCTCAATAAATACGACGGCTGCCAGAGAAGGATGAAGTCAAGTGAAGTAGTTTTCGCAGCTGCGAAAAGTTTGCGAGCACGCCAGGATTCGAACCTGGAATCTTCTGATCCGTAGTCAGACGCGTTATCCATTGCGCCACGCGCCCGTCGGGTAAGAAGTTAACTTGTAAAGTTATGTGTGCATTTCCTTTAAATATTTCTTTGAGTAAATATATGCGTTGGGTGTAATGCTACTAGAATGCTGCAACAGCTGGAGTGGTTTTTGCTTAATGCGGTGAAAAACTGAAAGGAGTATATTTTAACTGCTTTAGTAGGCATTATTTAAATTCTGCAAACTTTATTTGTAAGCAGATTTTCCTGACTGAGCACTATTTTAGTGCCTTGTGTTATTGGGACATCGATAATTCGAAGCATTCGGTTTGAAATGTTTACAGTGACTTTAAAAATCATGTAGATTACTGTCTTACAGCAGCCGTTTTCCGGTGGTGTGGGTTCAGTATTTCAAAAGGCTTTTTTTACTGAAGATACGTTGAGCAGTCTGTAGTGAAGACAAAGTTGGGACCAGCCATCATCTAAGAGCCCCTCGGCCTGGGAATCGAAACCGCGTTTTTTGGTCGCTAGACAGTGCGTCAAACGTTCTTCTTTTGGTCCCCACGAGAATTAGTTAGTTACATGAAGATGGCGTTCACCGATGCACTAATTTGAGGGCGGAACAAATAAAGTAGTTGTACCATGTACCTAACACTACGAACATAAGTCGGAAACTTCCTATTTTGAACTTTAAAGATGACCGCATCTGTTTGCGCAGGGTGAAATCCGTGGCTTAAGGGTTTTTTCGTTCCGAGTTGAGTACTGGATCTGGGAAATAGAGGTCACTGTTGGAAAGGAACTTGGATGTTAAGGAGATTTTTGACTGGATTGAACACAGGGATTCGAAAATCACTTCTAACATATAAGTCATGATTTTATCTGCATAACTTAACTTTCGTTATCTATTTGAACTGGTATACTTCTAATTAGCACTTTTTCTCCATTGCAAACCTCACAACCTGGCAGATCCTCATAGTAACATACGGGAGAGGGTCCCCGAATGTTTTTTTTGGGTACCGAATTTCATAGAGAAGTATGGATCTCTGTTTACAACCATTGAACATCTATTGGAAACGGATACTTTCTCGAAAGAGAGAGACTATTGCATTAACCCGGCTGGAGACTGCAGAGCAGTAGATCTCATCATAATCAGCTGACAGATGAAAATGTCGCTTAAGCGTCCTTTTGTGATAGTATGACGCAGAGCACCAAATCCATTTTAGTAACGCGGTAATTCGTACAGTAAAGTGTTTTACTCAGGGGTTGAGGTAGACCTCGTAAGAACCAGATCAAACCTAATGGAAACGCTACCAGGTCATATCGCTTCTATTTGTGACAACCGACCCGCTGTTCCATTTGCATTAAGGGTTTAAAAACTACTAGTTGCGTATCTTCTCTCTAAGGAATATCATATATTTCTATTTGCTGTTAAGAAAAGACAGCGAGGGCTCATAAAATTTTGCAGTTTGTATAATTTGCAAACGCCAGTTATAACTACACAGATGATTATGATTGGAAATTTCCCCGTCTTAAAAATCTCCTAAAAAGCATCTTTTTAAAAACCAAAACTTACTCCTTTTAAGCATAAATCATAAAAAGACGATATTTTCTACGAAAGAATATTTTTGCGCATATATTTTGATATATAAGGTTATCGAAGAATAATTATAAAAATGCATTTTATTTAAGGAGCCATTTTTTATAGAGGTACGTTTTAGCAGGTGGTCGAACAGAAGCTCGTTCAAAGTCCAGAATCCTGTCGTAAGAGAAATATCCGGGTATTATGCTGCGCGATAATTAATCTAACAACTCGCTGCAAATCTGCGGGCAGTAAATCAAACGTACAATTGAAAGAGGCACACAAAGGTGTCTGAAATGTCCACACTTGTAGAATGATTTGAATTTCTACAAAGAAACTTTTGGTGTCTTGTAACCGCCCCATAAAGACAGCGGTCCTCCGTCTAAACCCATTGCAATCTGCTGTAATATAGCTACTTATTCTAAAAACTCGGCTGCAACGCATAATCGCAGAGTTCTGACTGGGTTAAGGTCATGTTAACTGCAACTACATCCTACCGCTATTTGAAATTTAACTCTAAGCTTACAGTCTGTGACCCAACAGATGTAACATGCTGACATTTAGGAAAGATTGATAATCACTCGTAAACCAGCATCAATGCATGTACCAAAGCTTTGAACTATTAATGAAAAACCTTATGCGAATTTAAAATTTAAAGGAAATAGGAAAAGTATTATTACCTCGTTGATAAATACGAACTTTTTTTAAAAAAACGGCCAATTATGAAGACGCGAAAAATCCCTGTAAATGCAACAAATAAAGTTGAATAGAATCGCCAGGTGAGCATACAAATTTCGGTGATAGTATGAGAACTATCCTTTTATCAAATTTCTTTATTGCTATTTATGGTATGATATTACAATTAGTTTCAGATCGTCCTTGAAATCCTGGCGAATATTTCATGATTTTCCCTGTTTCCAGTCGATTGGCAATAAACGTTGATCCTGTTCCGTAAGTTTATCAAAACCTTCAAAATAAGATAGTTATAAACATTCGCCGAAGTAGTGAGTTTTTGAATATTCCTTCTACTGAAGATGGCCTTTTTCGTCCTATTTGTAGCATGTTTGCTGGGAGTATAAAAGAAAATTTTCCGGAAACTTTAGACGCATGTGTTACCTGCTCGTGGGGCCTGCAACTCCGTTGGGTCATCGCAGATTCGAAATCCCCCTGTGCCATCCACTTTTCTGATTAAAGTTCAATTTTGGATATAGGAATTTTGGTTTTCCGTTAGCGGTGCACGCAGGTTATTGTTTTGGTTCGATAATACCAACAAATTGCGAGGACATTTCAAAGGATGGCCCCCACTGTCCAGCAATAATCCACGTTTTCGCTGGTTACTAGATAACTTTCTACACTTCTGTGAGTTTCCTCTGCTTCACCATCGAATCGTTTTTATTTTCAATTAAAAAACACACACGCTCATATATATATATATATATATATATATATATATATATATATATATATATATATATGATAGTATGTCGCTCACCGATCTGCTTAAGGAACATGTCTGTTCCGTTGTGCCCTGGAGCTCAGACTAGAGCCCTCGCAGGCGGTCGCATAGCGACATGTAGCATATGATGTTAAAGTGGAACCGACAAAGACAAGGGAGACCGGAATGGCCATTTCTGGCTTGTTAGCCGTCATCAGCCAGTCATACCCAATCCCAAGTGTGGCACACCTGGGATATATATATATATATATTTCTGTTCTTCCAGCTTTGCGCAAGAGCAGGCGAATTGATGCCCTTCACGGAGGAGGAGGAATTACGTCTCCAGAACCTACTAGCAGACCTCCACGAACCCGACGACCCGATGCCGACAAGGAAGGAATCAGCGGAGACACAGGTTAGCGCTAATGACTGTCTATTTGGGGGCATTTCGGTTAGATGCTTACCACCGCTAGTGGGTAGAGGTGGCAGCCAAACCCCCACGTTCGATTCTAAGACCAATTTGTTCGTTGGGACAGATTTGGGAGGTGTTGAGGTCGTCTGGACTGTCCCAGACAATGGTGTAGAGAAGAACAAGCACTGTTGACCCGCATATGTATTGATGGCGCAAATAAGACATCCCGGTGGATGAATGCGAGAGAGAGAGAGAGAGAGAGAGAGAGAGAGAGAGAGAGAGAGAGAGAGAGAGAGAGAGAGAGAGAGAGAGAGAGAGAGAGAGAGAGAGAGAGAGAGAGAGAGAGAGAGAGAGAGAGAGAGAGAGAGAGAGAGAGAGAGAGAGAGAGAGAGAGAGAGAGAGAGAAAGGGAAAGGGAGGATTCGGGTGATACGTTCCTTATTCTGCTAGCCTTAGTAACACGATTAACTCGCCTTATTTATTGGACTCTATGAGTATGCTGGCCTCTGGCGTTCTGCGCGTTGATTGGTTAATTCTGGCACGAGAACCCATCGGCTGGCCGCAGCGTGAACAAAAGGGTCACGCTTGTGCGGAGCTGCATCGAGTGTTGATTGGCTAGCTGATTTCACTTATGCACTTCGCAGCCTGCCTAGCCAGCTGTGCCGTGCGCGAACGAGTTTTCCCGTCGCCTCATCTCCTACCTTCATTCTGCTTTCGTTTTCAATAACAGAGACTAAGAGCGTAGCCTAGCTTAACATTCCGCTAATTGCGTTATGCGGCTGGCTAAACGCTTGAAGCATCTTACCGCTACGAGTCGTCGCTGCCTTCAAGAAATCAAGTTTTAGGTTTGCTATAAAACACTCGTTTGCGGATACTCTTATGAACATTAAGCAAAACAGCAATTGCATAGGCTTTTACACCTACACCTGGCTCAAACCAACTGGAAATAATCGACAAATACCGACCAGGGAAAGACGAGCAGGGCAGGAGCCCAAAACTGCGATGCATTAGAGAACGAGACAAAGAGATTTCCACTACTCCACGGAGTCCCCTATCCTTAGTCGTTTTCGTAGAGAAACAGAAACTCGAAACCGGGTAACTTCCCAACTATGCAAATGTATGTCTCAGGGGAGTAAAATAACCGGCTTTGTTCAGTGCAGCCCCAAGTTTCTCTCGATGTAGTTCGAAGTTCTGTGCGGACACTCCTTACATGTTGTAGTAGCTGTAGGCTCTATGATAATATATATATATATATATATATATATATATATATATATATATATATATATATATATATGTATATGCGTAAAGATTCGAGGTCCCGATATCTTACCGCGTTCATCATATCCTGAAGAAGACGAAGAAGAAGAGGGGGCGAGTTCATGGACCAAATTGCATTTGTACTGACGTTTCTAAAGCCTTCTCGCTTCCATCATCAGAGTATAGTGCTTGCTGCTCCTTCATGAGTTAGTCAGTGTTGCCACGTGCCTCGTATTATATCCATGGTGGATGCGTGAACTTTGACCTGCCCGATCGCTGCTGACTTCCTTAGACCTCGACGAGGTTGAATGCCGGCGGGCTTTCGTGACCGCTGTCCCCTTTGGAGCCGTCGTAGGTTTAGGCAAGGCAGTGTGCCTGTTGGCCTTCCCCGCGTCAATCAGCGGACTGATCAGTCATGGCTGCTCTCGTGAGTTGTTCTCCGTTTTGCGGGCGCATTGGTGAGGCAGTGTTTGACTTTGGTCATGTGACCTTCGGCCGCCACCCCGCTTTTCCGTGAGCGTGGGCTTTCGGTTCCGTGTGCTCGTTTGCCTTATTGGCCCTGGCCGAACTGATCCGAGCCTTGTACGAAACACCTGGTAGGCGGGGTGTAAGTCCATAGCTCGGTTGAGTGTGCCAGTCGAGGACCAACTCTCGAGCACCAGTCTGGCCACCTTCTCATTAGCTCGGCCAATCGCCCTCGTTTTCTCAAAGGCGAAATCGTGGTTCAGCTGTTGTGCGTGACCATAAACCAAAGACAACTTGTCTTTGCGGTTGATTGCAAATTGGTGTTCATGCAACCTCGTGCCCAGGCGCTTGCCCGTTTCACCGACATACCTTGCATCACAATCTTGGCATGGTATGCTGTAGACCACTGCTGATTGTTCTGTTAGTGGTAACAGGTCTTTGGGCTTCATGACTTGCTGTCTGATAGTGCATTCTGGTTTATGAGCCACGCCAATCCCAAAAGGTTTTAGGATTCTTGCCATGGAGCCAAAACGTTGGCTTCTCTTCGCTTGACCGCTCAAACTGAGGCTTCCTGTGGCATTTGCGGAGGAAGGACTTTGGATAACCGTTGGATGTAAAAAGGGCATGTAAGTACTCTATCTCCTCCTTCTTCCCACTGTCGTCGCTGCAGTGTGTTTGGACACGTCGGAAGAGAGTTCTGACACAACTGCGTTTGTGACCAACAGAGTGGTTGCTTCAGAAACGGAGGATGCGCCTATAGTTCGTTGACTTACTGTAGACCGTTGTACTTATCTTCCCGTCTGCCAGCTTTGTATACTTGGACGTTAAGGAAGGGCAACTGTTGTTGACTTCTTCCTCCATGGTACACTAGATGTCGGAAAAGATTGAATTCAGCAATGCCCTGAAAGCCTGCAAGTTACTCCTTTTGATTATGACGAATGTGTCGTCGAAGTATCTGGTCCAGAACTTCGGTGGGTACGAGCGGAAGACCAGCTGCTCAAGCCTCTGTAAAACTGCTTCGGCAATTAATCCAGACAGAGGTGAGCCCATTGGCGTTACCTTCGTTTGATCGTAGACCTGGCCGTTGAATGTGAAGAATGTCTTAAGACACAGTTCTAGGAGTTCGATTATATGGGCTCCTTTGAGTTTTTGGTCGGTCTCGTCATATTTTTCGCGGAGAAAGCCGTCGATAGTATCGATAGCCAATGCGGGTGGGATAGAGGTAAATAACGAGATCACGTCAAAGGACACCATCACCTCATCTGCCTCCACTTTCAGGTGTTGGATGAGGGAACAAAAACTCTTCAGCTGACTTTACTGTCCACTTTGAATCCTTAGTAAGGAAATAAAATCGCTAATAGAACCACTTTGACAACCCAAATTTGGAGTGCCACGTAAAGGTACGATGGGTCGTAATGGCACTCCTGGCTTGTGCACCTTTGGTAGACCATAGATACGTGCCATCGCAGCTTCAGTGACCTTTGCAGCCAGCACTTCCTTTCTCGTAAGGGCTCTTGTCTTCCTCAACTTGTCTATCGTCTTATTAATGGTATTTTCGAGCTTTATGAACTCACTGGCAATCGATGGCACATAAGACTCCTTGTCCATCAATATATTTTCCGGCTTCTTACAGTACTCGACCCTATCCATAACGACCGTCGAGCGCCCCTTGTCGGCAGGCAGGGTGACAATATCCTTCATATTTCGTATTCTCAGAAGTTCTCGGGCTTCTGATGCTGAAATAGTCACCTGACGTTTGTGTTGGAGGAGTAAAGATGAAACTTGTTGCCGCATGGCTATTTCGCACTCCTCGCACTCATCCTCGCTTGGTGAGACGATGTGAGGACAGGTTATGAGCCGGGTTCCCGTCAGAGGTGGGTTGTTTTGTTGAACTTCTTTGCTTCAACCTCTTCAGTAGGTTGGCATCGCGTAACTTCCGATGACACTGAGCACTTTCAAGAATGGCCTCTTCGAGGGTTGAACACTCATTTGCTGTTAAGGTTGACTGACAAGCTACCAATTGTTGTTCTATTGTACGGTGGTATTTGTGAATACGTGGGTGGCAATCTTGTATCAGGACTCTGAGCATTCGCTTCTTGAAGCCTGCCATCGTCCTTTGGCAAAGATTAGTCTTAACAGGCGGTCTATGTCTGAGGCATTTAGGCAAAACACATTCGTCAAGACACCGGTGCAAAAATTTCAGCTGATTGCTGGAGCAGTCCTGCCAGATACGTGGACGACACTTTCCTCATCACAAAACGGAGCGAATTGCAGGATTTTAAGACACTTTTGAACTTTATCTTTCCCGACATCCAGTTAAAAATAGAAGAAGATTTCAAAAGCAGATGCCCTTCCTCGACGTACAACTGACTAAGCTGGCAGACGGGAAAATAAGGACAACGGTTTACCGGAAGGCAACTAAAACCTTACGTATCCTCCACTTCAGAAGCAACCAACCCGTTGGTCACAAACGCAGTTGTGTCAGAACCCTGTTCCAACGCGTTCAAACGAACTGCAGTGAAGACAGTGGGAAAAAGGGGGAGACTAAGTACCTGCATGCCCTATTTGAAGCCAACGGTTATCCGAAGCCCTTTATACGCAAATGCCTTAGGAAGCCCAACCATGAGTGATCGAAGGGAGAAGACCCGAATTTCTGGCTCGCGATCCCTGATGTGAAAAATGTATCAGAGGCGACGGCAAGAATTCTAAAACCTTTCGGTATCGGTGTGGCTCATAAGCCTTGATCAACAATCAGACAGCACATCATGAGGCCCAAAGAACCGCTACCAATGACAGAACAATCAGCAGTGGTTTACAGCATACCATGCCAAAGCTGGGATGCGAGGTCTGTTGGTAAAACGGGCAAACGCCTTGGCACAAGATCGCATGAATCAACCGCTAGGATAAGCTGTCTATGGTCTATGGCCACATACAACAGAAGAACCACAGTTTCGCCTTTGAGGAAGCGAGGGTTAGCGGCCGAGCCAAAAATAAGATGGCCAGACTGCTGCTCGAAAGTTGGTCCTCGACGGGCACACTTAACAGAGCCATGGACTTGCATCCCGCCTATCAGGCGATACGCAAAAGGCTCGAGTCAGTTCGGGCATGGCCAATGGGCAGATGAGCAAAACCAAGCATGACAGACAACGGACGCCAGAGAAAAAGACGAGAGGAGCCGGCCGGAGGCCACGTGACCGGCAGGGAACACCAACTCACCATAATCCCCAAAAGGCTGAACTCAACTCACGCGGCCGTCAACGACTGATCAGTCCATTGGCTGCCAAGGGACAAGCCACCATGCCCGCTGACTTGCCAACAAATTCGACGGCAGCAAAAGGAACATATGTCACGCCAGTGGAGAGGTTATGTCCAATCAGCAGCGAACAGCAGGTCAAAGTTCTTACACCGAGCAGGGGTATAATACCAGGCAGGCATCAAGGTCAAGACCAGCAGGAAGATCAACCACAGAACCCTGATGATGGAAATGAGGGGGTTTCCGAAACGTCAATCCAAATACATTCCGGTCCATGTACTCATCCCTTCTTCTTCTTCGTCTTCTTCGGGGGATGATGAGCAGCGAACGGGCAGGTCAAAGTTCACGCGTCCACCATGAATATAATACGAGGCACGCGGCAAGACTGACTAATTCAAGACCACCAGGAGCAGCAAGCACTATACTCTGATGATGGAAGCGAGAAGGCTTTCGAAACGTCAGTACAAATGCAATTTGGTGCGTGAACTCACCCCTCTTCTTCTTCTTCTTCTTCTTCTTCTTCTTCTTCTTCATCTTCTTCAGGAGATGATGAATGCGATAAGACATCGGGACCTCTAATCTTTACGCATATTAATGTATGCTATGGGTGCACAGCCCTCCACTCGGCACGTAGATGGGAGGCTTTGCGAGGCGAGAGTCATCCACCTACGCTCAGCTGACATCCCAGCTCCGGTGCCTTGAAGAGAACGTCTTACCGATATGCCTCACATATAAACTGCCTGTGAACTCTGACCTATACCAGCGGACGATGGCAGATTTTAAGAAGAGAATGATCAGGGTGCTAATACGAGATTTTCACGTCCAAATTAACAAACACCGCCGTATGATTGAACAAAAATCTTTGGCTTGCCAGTCAATCTTTACGATGCATGAACTGGAAATCCTCAAAACGGTAATCCTAGACATTGCACGGCGTCACCGCAAATCACGCGATGATCAGTTGTCCGGGTACTTTGAGGAAATAAGTCTGAGAAAACAACCCCTCCCGATGATGTCCTGGTTCACAATTTGTCCTCCCATCGGCTCACTCAGCAACAACTAGTGGTTCTATCCTATGACGCAAAATTCAACATGAAAGATGGTCGACCAGAAGACTTCATCGCATCCTTCGAGTTGGCGCTCCAGAAGTGCGATGCGGGTGAGGAGTGCAAAAACGCCATGCGGCAACAAGTGGCAAATCTGCTCCTCCAGCACAAACGTCAGACAACGATTTTAAAGGCAGAAGAACGAGAGCTTCTGAAAATACGGAAAATAGAGGACGTCGTCATCCTACCCGTAGATAAAGGGAACTAGACTGTCGTCATGGATAAGTTTGAGTACGGAGCAAAACTGAGTAACCTCTTGATGGACAAGGAATCCTATATGCCATCCACTATCACCGAATTCAAAAAGCTCGTAAATAGCATAAAAAAGACGGTCGAAAAGCTGAAAAAGGCTGGAGCTCTCACGCGAAGAGAGGCGCTGGCCAAAAAGCCACTGATGCCACGATGACGCACTTCTACGGCCTGCCAAATGTTCCCAAGCCAGGAGTTCCACTACACCCCTATCGTATCCTTACGATATCAAAGTGGTTGTACAAGCGACTTTGTTTCCTCTCCAAGGATTCGAAGTGGACAGTGAAGTCAGCTGATGAGTTCTGAACACGCATCAAACATCTTGAAGTAGAGGCAGACGAGGTGGTGGTGTCATTCGATGTGATCTCGTTATTTACCTCTATCCCACCCGCATTGGCTATCGATACTATCGACGGCTTCTCCGCGAAAATTATGACGAGACTGACCAAAAATTCAAAGGAGCGCATATCATCGAACTGCTAAAACTGTGTCTTAAGACATTCTTCAAATTCAACGGCCAGGTCTACGAGCAAACGAAGGGAATGCCACTGGGCTCGCCTCTGTCTGGACTAATTGTCGAAGCAGTTTTGCAGAGGCTTGAGCAGCTAGTCTTCATCTCGTAACCCCCGAAGTTCTGGACCAGCTTTCAGGGCTTTGTTGAATTCAATCTTTCCTGACACCCAGTTAATCACGGAAAAAGTCAACAAGCAGTTGCCCTTCCTTGATGTCCATGATACAAAGCTGGCAGACGGGAAGATAAGTACAATGGTCTACAGTAAGTCAACCAACACTAGGCGCATCCTCCATTTCCGAAGCAACCACTCTGTTGGCCACAAACGCAGTTGTGTCAGAACCCTCTTCCGACGTGTTCACACACACTAAGCGATGACAGTGGGAAGAAGGAGGAGATAGAGTACTTACATGCCCTTTTTACATCCAATGGTTATCCAAAGTCCTTCATCTGCAAATGCCTCAGGAAGCCTCATTTGAGCGGTCGAACGAAGAAAAGCCAATGTTTTGGCTCCCGATCCCCTATATGAGGCACGTTTCAGAGGCCATGGCAAGAATCCTACAACCTTTTGGGATTGGCGTGGCTGAAACCAGAATGAACTATCAGATAGCGAGTCATGAAGCCCAAAGACCCGTTACCAGTAACAGAACCATCAGCAGTGGTCTACAGCATACCATGCCAAGATTCTGATGCAATGTATGTTGGTGAAATGGGCAAGCGCCTGGGCACAAGGTTGCATGAACACCAACTTGCAATCAACCGCAAAGACAAGTTGTCATTGGTTTATGGTCACGAACCACAGCTGAACCACGATTTCGCCTTTGAGAAAACGAGGGTGATTGGCTGAGCTACTGAGAAGATGGCCAGACTGCTGCTCGAGAGTTGGTCCTCGACTGGCACACTCAACCGATCTATAGACTTACATCCCGCCTACCAGGCGCTTCGTACAAGGCTCGGATCAGTTCTGCCAGGGCCAATAAGGCAAACGAGCACGCGGAACCAAGAGCCCACGCTCACGGAAATGTGGGGTGGCGGCCGAAGGTCACATGATTAAACTCAAACTGCCTCACCAATGCGCCCGCAAAACGGAGAACAACTCACGAGAGCAGCCACGACTGATCAGTCCGCTGATTGACGTGGGGAAGGCCAACAGGCACACTGCCTTGCCTTAACCTACGACGGCTCCAAAGGGGGCAGTGGTCACGCGAGCCCGCCGGTATTCAACCTCGTGGAGGTCTAAGGAAGTCAGCAGCGATCGGGCAGGTCAAAGTTCACGCATCCACCATGGATATAATACGAGGCACGCGGCAACACTGACTAACTCAAGACCACCAGGAGCAGCAAGCACTATACTCTGATGATGGAAGTGAGAAGGCTTTAGAAACGTCAGTACAAATGCGATTTGGTCCATGAACTCGCCCCCTCTTCTTCTTCGTCTTCTTCAGGAGATGATGAACACGATAAGATATCGGGACCTCGAATCTTTACGCATATTAGTTTATGCTATGGGCGCACAGCCCTCCACTCGACACGCAGATGGGAGGCTTTTTCGAGGCGAGAGTCATCCACCTACGCTCAGCTGAAATTCCTGCACGATGTCTTGACGAGAACGTCTTACCGAAATGCCTCGCATATAGACCGCCTGTGAACACGGAACTATGCCAGCGGACGGTGGCAGATTTCAAAAAAAGAATGATCAGGGTGCTAATACGAGATTGTCACGTCCGAATTAACAAATAATGCCATATGATTGAACAACATTCTTCGACTTGCCAGTCAATCTTTACGACGCACGTATTGAAACCCTCAAAACGGCAATCTTAGACAGTGCACGGCGTCATCGCAAATCACGTGATGACCAGCTGTCTGGGACATTTTGAAAAATCCGTCCGAAAGTCAACCCTCTCGATGGTGCCCTGGTTCACAACTTGTCCTCCCATCGGCTCCTCACTCAGCAACAACTAGCGATTCTATCCTATGACGCAAAATTCAACATGAAAGATGCTCAACCAGAAGACTTTCATTGCATCCTTCGAGTCGGCGCTCCGGAAGTGCGATGCTGTTGAGGAGTGCAAAAGCGCCTTGCTGCAACAAGTGGAAAAATCTGCTCCTCCAGCACCAACGTCCGAGACAACGATTTTCAAAGGCAGAAGAACGAGAACTTCTGTAAATACGAAAAATTAGAGGACATCGTAACCCCTGCCCGCAAACAAAGGGGCGCTGGCTGTCGTCATGGATAAGTCTGAGTACGCAGCAAAACTGAGTAACCTCTTGATGGACAAAGGAATCCTATGTGCCATCGACTACCAGTGACTTTAAAAAGCGCGTGAACAGCGCAAATAAGACGGTCGACAAGCTGAGGCAGGAAAGCTCTCACGCGAAGAGAAGCGCTGGCTACAAAAGCCACTGATGCCGCGATGGCACGCTTCTACGGCCTGCTAAAAGGTTCACAATCCAGGAGTGTCCTACGCCCCATCGTCTCTTTACATGGCACCCCAACCTTTTGGAGCTGTCAAGTGAGATGTATCAGCGACTTTGTTTCCTGAACCAAGGGATTCGAGTGGACAGTGAAGTCAGCTGACGAGGTTCTAAACGCGCATCATAAACATCTTGAGTAAGTGCAGACGAGGTGATGGTGTCCTTTTGACGTGATCTCGTTATTTACCTCTCATCCCACCCACATCGGCTATTGTAATATCGACGGCTTTCTCCAGGAAAAATATGACGAGACCGACCAAAAACTCAAACGAGCGAGAGACATCATTTGAACTCGTAGAACTGTAACTTTGGACGTTCTTCACATTCAACGGCCAGGGTCTATGAGTAAAAGAAGGGGACGCCGATGGGTTTTCGCCTCTGTCTGGACTACCTGCCGAAACGAAGTTTTGCGCTTAGCGGGCCGGTCTGTCAGCTCGTACCCGATGTTCCTGGGCCAGATACGTCGACATCGCTTCGTCATAATCAAGAGAGTCACTTCGGCGGTCAGGGCATTGTTGAATTCAATCTTTCCCGACATCCAGTTTACCATGGAGGAAGAAGTCAACAAATCAGTCTGTCCCTTCCTTGACGTCCGCAGTTACGGGCTGGCAGACGAGAAGATAAGGACAACGGTCTACCGTAAGGCAACCAACACTAGGCGCATCCTCCACTGAGGCAAACCGCCCTGTTGTTAGCCACAAACGCAGTTGAGTAAAAAGCCTCTTCCGACGTGTCCAAACACACCGCAGCGACGACAGTGGGAAGAAGGAGGAGATGGAATACTTACATGCCCTTTTGCGCCAACGGTTATCCAAAGTCCTCATCCGCAAATGCCTCAGGAAGCAGTTTTGAGCGGTCGAATGAAGAAAAGCCAAAGTTTTGGCTCGCAACCCCCTATGTGAGAACGTTTCGCAGGAGACTGCAAGAATCCTAAACATCTTTGGGATTGGCGTGGCTCATAAACCAGAATGCACTATCAGACAGCAAGTCATGAAGCCCAAAGACCCGCCACAGTAACAGAACAATCAGCAGTGGTCTACAGCATACCATGCCAAGATTGCGATGCAAGGTATAAGCTGGTGAAACGAGGAGCAAGCGCCTGGGCACAAGCAAGGTTGCATGAACACCAACTTGCAATCAACCGCAGTTATTTGTTCCTGGTTTGCCTGACAACAATCTAAAATTAATGATTTCGCCTTTTGAGACGAGGGTGATTGGCCGAGCCAATAAGAAGAAAGCAATACGTAACTTTAATCAGCAACA
>WEDG01002496.1:0-40000 GCA_017591395.1 Schistocephalus solidus
AAGCGTTCGACTCAGTTCCGACGGTTTGCTTTTGGTTTGGCGGATACAAGGTGTGCCAAACTTGGGATTGGGTATGACTGGCTGATGACGGCTAATAAGCCAGAAATGGCCATTCCGGTCTCCCTTGTCTTTTTCGGTTCCACTATAACAACATATGCTACATGTCGCTATGCGACCGCCTGCGAGGGCTCTAGTCTGAGCTCCAGGGCACAACGGAACATACATGTTCCTTAAGCAGATAGGTGAGCAACAAACAATCATCATAGACCTGATCGCAACCGAAAAAACAACGAGCCCGTGGCTAAATGGTATAGCGTTCGACTCAATTACCAGAGGTCGCGGTTTCGAATCCCATTTGTGCCACACTTATGATCGGGTATGACTGCCTGATGACAGCTATAAAGTCACAAATGGCCATTATGGTCTCACCTATCATTGTCGGTTCCACTATAACAACATATGCTACATGTCGCTATGCGACCGCCTGCTAGGGCACGAGTCTGAGCTCCAGGGCACCACGGAACATACATTTTCCTTAAGCAGATCGTTGATGCACATACTATCATCATAGACCCGATCGCAACCGACAAAAACACCAGCCCGTGGCTCAATGGTAGAGCGTTCGACTCAATTACCAAAGGTCGCGGGTTCGAATCCCAGGTGTGCAACACTTGTGATTTGGTATGACTGGCTGATGATGGCTAATAAGCCAGAAATGGCCATTCTGGTCTCCCATTTCTTTATCAGTTCCACTTAAACAACATATGCTACATGTCGCTATGCAGCCGCCTGCGAGGGCTCTAGTCTGAGCTCCAGGGCACAACGGAAACATACATGTTCCTTAAGCAGATCTGTGAGCAACAAACTATCATCATAGAACCAATCGCAACCGACAAAACAACGAGCCCGTGGCTCAATGGTAGAGCGTTCGACTCAATTACCAAAGGTCGCGGGTTCGAATCCCAGGTGTGCCACACTTGGGATTGGGTATGACTGGCTGATGACGGTTAATAAGCCAGAAATGGCCATTCACGATCTCCCTTGTCTTTGTCGGTTCCACTATAACAACATATGCTACATGTCGCTATGCGACCGCCTGCGAGGGCTCTAGTCTGAACTCCAGGGCACAACGGAACATACATGTTCCTTAAGCAGATCTGTGAGCAACAAACTATCATCATATAACCAATCGCAACCGACAAAACAACGAGCCCGTGGGTCAATGGTAGAGCGTTCGACTCAATTTACCAAAGGTCGCTGGTTCGAATTTCAGGTGTGCCACACTTGGGATTGGGTATGACTGGCTGATGACGGCTTATAAGCCTGAAATGGCCATTCCAGTCTCCCTTGTCTTTTTCGGTTCCACTATAACAACATATGCTACATGTCACAATGCGACCAATTGCAAGGGCTCTTGTCTGAGCTCCAGGGCACAACGGAAACATACATGTTCCTTAAGCAGATCTGTGAGCAACAAACTATCATCATAGAACCCATCGCAACCGACAAAACAACGAGCCCGTGGCTTAATTGTAGGGCGTTCGACGCAAAAACCAAAGGTCGCGGGTTCGAATCCCGGGTGTGCCAAACTTGGGATTGGGTAGTACTGGCTGATGACGGTTAATAAGCCAGAAATGGCCATTATGGTCTCCCTTGTCTTTGTCGGCTCCACTATAACATCATATGCTACATGTCGCTATGCGACCGCCTGCGAGAAACCTATTCAGAGCTCCAGGGCACAACGGAACATACATGTTCCTTAAGCAGATCGGTGAGCAAAAAACTATCACCATAGACCCCATCGAAACCGACAAAAACAACGAGCCCGTGGCTCAATGGTAGAGCGTTCGACTCAATTACCAAAGGTCGTGGTTTCGAATCCCAGGTGTGCCACACTTGGGATTGGGTATGACTGGCTGATGACGGCTAATAAGCCAGAAATGGCCATTTCCGGTTTCCCTTGTCTTTGGTCGGTTCCACTATAACTACATATGCTACATGTCGCTATGCGACCGCCTCGCGAGGGCTCTTAATCTGAGCTCCAGGGCACAACGGAAACATACATGTTCCTTAAGCAGGTCGGTGAGCAAACTAACTATCATCATAGACCCGATCGCAACCGACAAAACAACCAGCCCGTGGCTCAATGGTAGAGCGTTTGGACTCAATACCAAAGAGTCGTGGGTTCGAATCCCAGGTGTGCCACACTTGGGATTGGGTATGACTGCCTGATGACGGTTATTAAAGCCAGAAATGGCCATTCCGGTCTCCCCTTTGTCTTTGTCGGTTCCAACTTATCAAACTATATGCTACACGTCGCTATGCGACCGCCTGCGAGGGCTCTAGTCTGAGCTCCAGGGCAAAAACGGAACATACATGTTCCTTTAAGCAGATCGGTGAGCCCCACACTATCATCATATACCCGATCGCAACCGACAAAACAACGAGCCTCTGGGCCCAATGGTAGAGCGTTCGACTCAAAAACCAAAGGTCGCGGGTTTGAATCCCAGGTGTGCCACACTTGGGATTGGGTATGACTGATCTGATGACGGGCTAATAAGCCAGAAATGGCCATTCCGGTCTCCCCTTTTCTTTGTCGGTTCAACCTTTATCAACATATGCTACACGTCGCTATGCGACCGCCTGCGAGGGCTCTAGTCTGAGCTCCAGGGCACAACGGAACATACATGTTCCTTAAGCAGATCGGTGAGCCCCACACTATCATCATATTCCCGATCAAAACCGACAAAACAACGAGCCCGTGGCCCAATGGTAGAGCGTTCGACTCAAAAACCAAAGGTCGCGGGTTCAAATCCCAGGTGTGCCACACTTGGGATTGGGTATGACTGGCTGATGACGGTTAATAAGCCACAAATGGCCATTATGGTCTCCCTTGTCTTTGTCAGTTCCACCCTATCAACATATGCTACACGTCGCTATTCGACCGCCTGCAAGGGCTCTAGTCTGAGTTTCAGGGCACAATGGAACATACATTTTCCTTAAGCAGATCGGTGAGCCCCACGCTATCATCATATTCCCGATCACAACCGACAAAACAACGAGCCCGTGGACCAATGGTAGAGCGTTCGACTCAAATACCAAATGTCGCGGGTTCGAATCCCAGGTGTGCCACACTGTGGATTGGGTAGAACTGGCTCATGACTGCTAATAAGCCAGAAATGGCCATTCCGGTCTCCCTTGTCTTTGTCGGTTCCACCTTATCAACATATGCTACACGTCGCTATGCGACCGCCTGCGAGGGCTCTAGTCTGAGCTCCAGGGCACAACGGAACATACATGTTTCCTTAAGCAGATCGGTGAGCCCCACACTATCATCATATTCCCGATCACAACCGACAAAAACAACGAGCCCGTGGCCCAATGGTAGAGCGCTCGACTCAAATACCAAAGGTCGCGGGTTCGAATCCCAGGTGTGCCATACTTGGGATTGGGTATGACTGGCTCATGACGGCTAATAAGCCAGAACTGGCCATTCCGGTCTCCCCTTGTCTTTGTCGGTTCCACCTTATCAACATATGCTACACGTCGCTATGCGACCGCCTGCGAGGGCTCTAGTCTGAGCTCCAGGGCACAACGGAACATACATGTTCCTTAAGCAGATCGGTGAGCCCCACACTATCATCATATTCCCGATCACAACCGACAAAACAACGAGCCCGTGGCCCAATGGTAGAGCGTTCGACTCAAAATACCAAAGGTCGCGGGTTCGAAATCCCAGGTGTGCCACACTTGGGATTGGGTATGACTGGCTGATGACGGTTAATAAGCCAGAAATGGCCATTTCCGGTCTCCCTTGTCTTTGTCAGTTCCACCTTATCAACATATGCTACACGTCGCTATGCGACCGCCTGCGAGGGCTCTAGTCTGAGTTCCGAGGGCATAAAGGGAACATACATGTTCCTTAAGCAGATCGGTGAGCCCCACACTATCATCATATTCCCGATCACAACCGACAAAACAACGAGCCCGTGGCTCAATGGTAGAGCGTTCGACTCAAATACCAAAAGGTCGCG
The DNA here is from genome assembly GCA_017591395.1 of Schistocephalus solidus. Lineage (NCBI taxonomy): Eukaryota > Metazoa > Platyhelminthes > Cestoda > Diphyllobothriidea > Diphyllobothriidae > Schistocephalus > Schistocephalus solidus. The sequence continues at coordinate 4,035 of WEDG01002496.1, forward strand.
GGTTCGAATCCCAGGTGTGCCACACTTGGGATTGGGTATGACTGGGCTGATGACGGCTAAATAAGCCAGAAATGGCCATTCCGGTCTCCCTTGTCTTTGTCGGTTCCACCTTATCAACATATGCTACACGTCGCTATGCGACCGCCTGCGAGGGCTCTAGTCTGAGCTCCAGGGCACAACGGAACATGCATGTTCCTTAAGCAGATCGGTGAGCCCCACACTATCATCATATTCCCGATCACAACCGACAAAACAACGAGCCCGTGGCTCAATGGTAGAGCGTTCGACTCAAATACCAAAAGGTCGTGGGTTCGAATCCCAGGTGTGCCACACTTGGGATTGGGTATGACTGGCTGATGACGGCTAATAAGCCAGAAATGGCCATTCCGGTCTCCCTTGTCTTTGTCGGTTCCACCTTATCAACATATGCTACACGTCGCTATGCGACCGCCTGCGAGGGCTCTAGTCTGAGCTCCAGGGCACAACGGAACATACATGTTCCTTAAGCAGATCGGTGAGCCCCACACTATCATCATATTCCCCATCACAACCGACAAAACAACGAACCCGTGGCCCAATGGTAGAGCGTTCGACTCAAATACCAAAGGTCGCGGATTCGAATCCCAGTTGTGCCCTACTTGGGATTGGGTATGACTGGCTGATGACGCTTAATAAGTCAGCAATGGCCATTCCGGTCTCCCTTGTCTTTGTCGGTTTCACCTTATCAACATATGCTACACGTCGCTATGCGACCGCCTGCGAGGGCTCTAGTCTGAAGTCCAGGGCACAACGGAACATACATGTTCCTTATGCAGATCCATGAGCCCCACACTATCATCATATTCCCGATCACAACCGCCAAAACAACGAGCCCGTGGCCCAATGGTAGTGCGTTCGACGAAAATACCAAAGGTCGTGGATTCAAATCGCAGGTGCGCCACACTTGGGATTGGGTATGACTGGCTGATGACGGCTAATACGCCAGAAATGGCCATTCCGGTCTCCCTTGTCTTTGTCAGTTCCACCTTATCAACATATGCTACACGTCGCTATGCGACCGCCTGCGAGGGCTCTAGTCTGAGCTCCAGGGCACAACGGAACATACATGTTCCTTAAGCAGATCGGTGAGCCCCACACTATCATCATATTCCCGATCACAACCGACAAAACAACGAGCCCGTGGCCCAATGGTAGAGCGTTCGACTCAAATACCAAAGGTCGCGGGTTCGAATCCCAGGTGTGCCACACTGTGGATTGGGTATGACTGGCTGATGACGGCTAATAAGCCAGAAATGGCCATTTCGGTCTCCCTTGTCTTTGTCAGTTCCACCTTATCAACATATGCTACACGTCGCTATGCGACCGCCTGCGTGGGCTCTTGTCTGAGCTCCAGGGCACAACGGAACATACATGTTCCTTAAGCAGATCGGTGAGCCCCACACTATCATCATATTCTTGATCACGACAGCTATTGGCAGGACTGATTCAGCAATATCGATTTTTCGACATGTTTTAAATTTTAACTGTTTTTTGCTTATTTACCACAAGTGTGACGACGACCTGGGGAACCAGCGTCGATAATTTACATAATAAAGTTACTCCGTGTTTCCCAAAGAACTTCTTTACTTTGATATATATATATATATATATATATATATATATATATATATATATATATATATATATATATATATATATGTTTATTGGAGTACCCGGAAGGGCATTGACATAAGATAAAAATACCAATCTAATACCCAATCCTGTAAAGTTGTTAAGTTATTAATAATAGGTCAGCAGCTTAGCGATATCAAATGACAAGAATCAGAAAGTTGAAAAAATAAATAAAATGAGCAGACAGTGAAAAGAACTCCTTGGGCATTTTTATGGAAACGGTATATGTTGAATGGGTTTATGGATTTTTAAGGAGAACAGACTGTCGCTCATGGGAGACAAATAAAGGCTTGAGGTAGGACCGACGTGATGAGAGCATATGAGGGTTCAAAACGCGCCTCATCGCGGGAGGAATCCTGTAACTACCCGGGATACTTTTTACCACCGTATCACTGCAGGAGTGATCGTAATACGCATCGACTAGCTATATTGGTAACCGTCAGGAGTGCTTAACAGAGGAAACCATCACAGGCATCATCGGTACGCGTACGGTCGAGTGAGGAAATGACCATAGATGTTACGCAAGTCATTTTCAAAGTACCGAAGATGTGACGATAATAATCTTTTGCTGATTGCTGCAACAACGGACAAGGCGTTGAAAACAGGGGAATCATGGACGATTTTCGACATTCTATGTAGTTTAGACACCAGGGAGAAGGCTAAAGGTCACAATATACACCACCTTAAGGCACGGCAACTGTGATGGCTGATGAAGTTGTAGCAGTTTGTAGAGGATCATAAAGAGGAGATCAAGAAGACCGAGGAACCCAACAGGATCTTTTATATTTCTCAAAGAGGATCGAAACCAAGAGGGGACAAAAAACGACTGCAAATATCCTCTCCGCCGAGGACAAAAGCACTTAATTAATAAACCAGTTAGCCCCAAGTGGAACAGCCTCAGATTCCAGAAGGACCCTTTTTAAAGTCGAAAAGTTGAGTGATTTTAGCATACGTGTGCTTAAAGCAAGTACTGCACTACGCGCACGCATGTGCCCACATGTTCAAATGCGTATAAATGTACACATTTCTCTAAATGCTACTGGCGCATGAACTACTTCATCTACCTGTACAGTTTATGAGATTCCTCTTACGATTTTTAATCTTCTCTTTTCCATTTTTTGGCGTGAATCCACTGTTTGTAACAAATAAGGAGTAAAATTATGTCCCCCTAAATTTTCCTCAAACAAACTGACCTGAACTGAAGGGGTTTTTGGATTCTGTTTTCATCGGGCCAGCTATGCGGCATAAATTCTTTATAGAAGTGGTTCATTAGTTGTTGCAACTCTGATGTGATCGGCTGTGATTGGAACCTGTCAGGTAAGTTTCCTATGTCATTCGTCATCTTGGGTCGAGTTTTGTGCTAGTACTACTTCATCCCTATTTTCCATGTTTTTCACTTAACATCGACAACGCGTCTGGAGAGCCAAATTTCTGTGTGGGTAGAAAATGAAGTGTGAAGTCATAATTTAAGAGGATTTTTGCCCATCGCTGAATCGGTTTCGCAGCTTTCTGCAGTATGCCAGCGTTCTTTCCCAGAAGAAATTTCAAGGGTTAATGATCCGTGTGTAAGATGAAATATTTGTCATATATAAATATGTGGAAGCTTTCGAGGGCAAAAATAATAATCGAAAAGTTTTTCTACCTTAATGTACTTTCTTTCTGCTTTTGTCATTGCTCTGGTAGCATGCATTAGAGGCTAAATTTTTTTATCCATATTTTTTTGGTGCAAGACTGCGCCTAGTTCATAGTCGTCATAGGCCTAGACGATTTTTTCGTTTCTGAACAAAAGATGGAAGAGCATAGTCCTCGTGAAAGCTCTTTGGAACTCCCCTGACCAGATGAATTGGGTACGCTTACACAAATGTGGATTAATGGGTTCCTTTAAAATACGAAGTCCCTCAATGGACGGCCCGCAGCAAATGACAAGGCCGATATAGGATCGTAGTTCCTTTAGGTTCTGTGGATTGGTTTATTTTCTGAAAGGAAAGTACTCTCTCAGGATCTGGCGCCCTTCCCTCTGCGTTTAGTACGCATCTGGGATTGTGAATTCCTTTCCGCAAGCATTCACTTTGAGCTATGTTTATTTTGAGGGCGTAATCAATGACATTTTCTATGAACCTATCAAGTTTCTAGAGCAGTTTCTCGTACACTCGGCCAACGAATAAAATCTCATCCAAGTAGGCAATTGTCCCAGGTACTTTAGTGAGCATAGTGTTCTTAAGCTGCTGGAATATGCTTGGTGGCGTTCTGAGGCCATTTTTTACAGCAATATTAGTGTATTATTGGTCAACATTTCCTGCGCCTTCTCATTGATCGGTTTTGTAGGTATGTTTATGAATTATCAATCCTTGAGAAAACCTTTCGTCCATTCTGGTTCGCAAAATTGTGGTAAACCGTCGGCAGTGGGTAATGATAATCTTCTAGTGTTATTGAGCCCGGTGGATTAGTCTGCTGTAACCATTTTAATTCCTTCTCGACAGCTGCTTTAACTGTAAACTGGAAACGTCGAAATTGTCAGAAAATTGCACTTTTCCCCAGCATCACCTGCAAACTAAACTTTGGTACACGTTCCAATATACATCTCCATTTGTTCAGCATACTTCTCTCTCAGATTCTGTGCCGTTTCTTGTACTGTGCATAAAATTTTGTTAAATGGCTGACTCCATGACCCAATTTGGAGATTGACGTATTTCAGAGTAGGTCGATCCGACTCTCTGGTACGAAAACGTCTGCTATACGGTTTTAATCAGAAAATTGCAAAAATATACCTTAAATCCTCTTCTCCTGTCATCTAACGTCAAAGCTCTTACGTGTGTTGGCGTAAGACTAGTTGTGCATATCGCCTGCCATGTTTCTACAATGATAATCTTCGAATCTGCCCCCCCTGTCAACTTGAAGCCTGACGATTCGCCATAGTCAACTAGGTTGCACAGGTTTCGGGTACTTGGCCGTCCTGCTCGAAAGTATATAAATTTGTGGCGAGATCTCGAATACCTGAAACACTTCTGCGTCTTATAGGACAACTGAGGACAAAGTGCCATCAACAGCAATACCAGCAGGTGATCAGTCGCTTTCAGAGAAAACTCGCTGTTTGTGGGGTCCAAGTTGTTCTGATGTCAAACATTTGTAGCTGTTGACTGAGGTTTTCACCAATCAGCTTTGTATCTTGTTTACTTGTTGTACGTTTAAAGCATTAATCTGCTAATTTTTGTCTGGTCACGTTACCATCCTGATTCAGTTGGGACTGCAGTCGTGTGCGTATGTCCCCGTTATCAGGTAGAATCAGTGATTAAATGTACAATAGCGCCTTAACCTGTGTGAAATTTCCTGTTCTATATAAACTTGTTGGTACATATCAGTAAGTCTGCCTGCTAAATCAAAGTAATCTTCACCTTATCTCTTGTCCAACTTAAAGCATTTAAAACAACTGTTAAACAAGGACTTTGAAAGGCTAACCAACATTTTCAGGTTTCTCACCACTTCCCTGACTATAATTTCGGCTGGTTTCTTCGGCAGGACGAACAGCAGAATTCCCTCCTTGTCCCCGTCAGGAACATTTTGCACTTTTCGCTCCAACAATAATTCATATTTTCTGAACCACATATGGAAAGTAAACCTATCGTCAGGTTAATCGGTGAATTCTGTAATAGTTTCTATAGCCACTTCCTTCTGTCGTCACTTCCAGTCTGCTTCCAATCTTTTCGCAGCCCTGCGATAAAAGCTATGAAACTGGCTTGCTGAGATTCCGATGACTTCTGCATTCGTTCTCCACTGTTCATTTTGCGTGTTCACCTGCGTCAGTAGTTGGTTAATCCCCCAGGAATACGGCACCAGTTTTTGCGTGAAAAAAATAAAACAGACATGATAACACAGAGCAACTTTACTGCAACTGTTAACGTGTGTACATCAGAGTTCAGTGGTACTATTTAGTGGAAGCACCACACAGGTAGCATTTGATAGCTCCATTTGTCTCGTGCATGTGGCAAATGCTCTTGTGGTTGCCTCTACCTGGTACCCAACTCTCATCTGTGGCTCCTCGAAGCTGGGCCCTGCCTGGTGGCCCCACACCGGGAAACTGCCACGACCTGTGGGCTTAACCAGGTGAGTTTCTCCGGTGTTGGGTGTGTCTCTACACCCGGTATATCTGTTCCCTTCTCCCTAGCCTTCCCCACATCTCCCCTCCTACCTTTCCGCTCCCCTCTTTCCCCATGGTCGTAAAGTCCCACGGAGGGCACAAAAGCAATCACGTAGGTGGCCCAGGCGAATCGGTCGTTCTCTAATTAAATCAATTCGGGACCTATTGTAGAGTTCGATTGCTGCTTGGGATGACTAAGCCGTCCTAGTTAGACACAGCACTGCTTGCCTTCCCGTGGAGGAAGGGGCTAGAAAAGGTGCTCTAGACAAATGCTGGGTATCACGTCTTCTGCAGCCGGCCACCGATCGCAGATTGCGCATTATGTGATCAAAAAACTCAGAACAACCCTGCTCCCCATCCCCCCTCCTTCACTCTCCCCGGGGTTTCTCGAGTGAGTCCGCACACTCTAGCAGCCTTGAATGTTCACTCCCTTTTAGACAATCCGAGGCGCAACCAACCGGAACGGAGAACGGCGCTAGTCACTCGAGAAATGGGGTGATACAAGGGGGAAATTACTACTCTCTGAGAGACTCGATTCTCTGATCAGGATTAGCTGGAGGAGGTGGATGCTGACTACACCTTCTTCTGTAGTGTTCATCCCCAGGCCGAGCGACACGATGCCGGCGTCGCATTTGCTCTCCGGGCTGACATGGTGGGACATCTGCCCTGTCTGCCATAGGGTATCAATGATCGCCTGATGAGCCTCCCCCTGCCTCTTTGGGGAGACAAGTTCGCCCCAATTGTCAGTATGAACGCCTCCGATGACCAGCTTCAGAGGCAAAAAAATATACTAGAATCTACACGCCCTGTATGCAGTTGTGCCGAAGGCGGATAAGGACGTGCTAGTGACAAAGGCGATCCCGGATGTTGATGGATGGACCGATCATCGGCTCGTCATCTCGAAGCTGAGGCTTCGTCTACTGCCATGCAGAAGACCTTAATGTAAGCGACCACCAAGTAAGTTAAATACTGTTTTGCTGAAGTTGCCTGCTCACAACCTCCATTTCAGCAATGAACAGGCCGACCGACTAACCAACCTTCCAGGTACCAATGAGCACACCTCCGTGGAGAAGCGATGGTGCCAACTGAGGCCATGGTCCAATCCACCACCCTGGATGTCCTCGGCCGCGCACGTCGTCCACACCACGACTTGTTCGATGACAAGGACGGAGCCACCAACATTCTGCGCGCCGAGTAGAACGGGTTACAAAAAGCCTACTTTGACCACCCTCACGATGCAAACAAGGCAGCCTTCTACCGAAGTCGCCGTCTTGTGCAGCAGAGGACTTCTGATTGCGGGAAGTGAACGAGGGGTGGAGAGGAGAGCAGAATTACCGGTTGTGGGGGGCGTATAAAAAGCACGTGATACCATCACTTTGTTTAGTCGGTCATTCGAGGCGGTAACCGGGGCGTGGCCGCTTGGCCCTACCTGGCATCGGGGAACCCCAGAGGAATGTTCAGTTCCAGTTAAACAACTTTAGGCTTAGTCACCACTTCAATGAGGCAAATAATGCGACCTTTGGCAACATACACTTTGGGAACCGTAACTGGATGCCCTACTCTGCACAAGACAGTTTGACCATAGATTTCGACGAGGTCCACCGTATGCTCCACACCAGGTGATGCAGGGACGGTGACTTGCGCGTGAATTAGTTTTAAGTGCTAGTAGCCTTGCGCTGCAGTTACCGCACTCTCCTGATCCTCCACCACCTGAGCCTGGTGTCAAGAAAGAGTCAAGAAGACCGGAAATTGGAGAGGGCGCAGGTGGCTGGCGCGGCAGGAGCCGCCCCTGGGTGTACCACCAATCCTGGCTCGGATCACACGGAGTGGGAGTGCCATAAAGACCACATTAAGAAGGAGCCATTGCAGCCTGACTCTCAGTTCCCTAGTCGGCCACTCCACACAAAACACACATTGGGCTGACCACGCGGTCCGAGTTATCCCGTCAGTTGGCAACCTTCCAAGCCACCGCTTTTAGCACACCGTGATAGTTTCAAGCGCGTCAGATTTTCTAGGGAGGAACATTCGCTGAGCTGTTGACCTCACTCTCTCCCCACCCCCAAAATCAGACCACCATCCGAACCGGTCAGTTGTCTCATGTGGGAGTGGGAGCATTGGCTGACAGGTCAGCGTACCTGTCTTCGCGCGCCACAGCACGCCTTGGCCCCCATAAGGCACACACCAGGATTTACTTACTCAGGGGATATGGAGGACCCATCGCCGTCTGACTCCCAGTCCACTGGTCAGCCACTCGACACACACAGTGCATACACTGGGCCGACGGCAAAGTCTGGCGTAAGCGTCAAATTGGCAGCCTTCCAAGCCACGGTTTGTAGGAAACCGTGATTTTATCAGGTACATTATGATGATCGTGAGGGTTTATTAGTGTAGATGGTCTGCGCTGATGTGGCTTAGCCTCCGGTGGTTTACTGCAGGTTGTCGTGGAGTCGCATGTGTCCTAATAGGCCCATGTGGTGTATAAATGTGCGGGAGCAGGGAGGGCAGTGGAGGTGGGTGCGTCGACTGTACTTCGGAGCCCCAGGCACTGGTTCACCAGCCTCCGTGCGATGGATTCGCAGGTGACCGACCAGGCTGATGCGTGAGTTGAAGTTGCGGGCGCAGTGTTGGCAGGATAAATCGGTAGAGGCTGGGGGGGGATTTCATTCATGGTAGTGGGGGTGGCATTGGCAGTAAGAATGGCAGGTGCGGAGAGTGTGCATGGTGTATCGGTGTTGTCGGCAGTGCGGTGAATTCCGCTGTCATCGATGCGCATGTGACCGAATAGGCCCATGCGTTGAGTGAATGCATGAGGATAGTGAGGGCAGTGGAGGCGGCAATCTCTGCTGTGTGTTGGTGCTCCAGGCACTGGTTCACCAGTCTCTGTACGATGGATTCGCAAGTGACCGACCAGGCCGATGCGTGAGGTGAATGTGCGGTCGCATTGAGGACAGTTTAGGAGAGAGTCTCCATCGCTGCTGGTGGTGGTTGTGGTAGTGAAGGCAGTGGTGGGGGTAACAGGCGATTAGTATTGAGATGTGGTCTCTATGATGGTGGGAGTAATGGAATTGATGTCAGGAGTGAGGGTGGGGGAGTCTGAAGGCAGGTTGGCAGAATTTGACGTTAAAATTGGAATCGTTGGATTGTTGGTGCATTGCCTCTGAAGATGTCCAACCAGGCCGATTCGCGCACGGAAGATGCGTTGACAGCACGGGCATGTTGGCAGGGCCTGGGCATCGACTGTTTTGGTCCGGGGCGCTGGTGACTTTCGTGCCGTTCTTTTGGCCTTGGCAGCAGCGATCCGGTTGGCCTCATAGATTGCTGAACTAGTCTTCACGGATCTTCTCCATGTCGGTCTATCCTGGGTCTATCCTCAACAATGAACACAGACAAACACACAACAACTGGCCTGAAGACACAACTAACGACAATCGTGTGCCGAGCCCTTCTTAAGCGCTTTTGTCTCAGAAAAGCTCATCCCAATCTAATCATTCTTCCCTGATTTCTGCTTTGGGAAACCTTCGCGTTGTTCGCAAGATCTCACCTGCTGAAAGGATTTGATTCTTAATGTCAACGAACCTGAGTCTAATCGGAAACGCTCTACCTAAGGGTATAAACATCATCGAGTTTTCCGAAAAACCGTTGATACAAGGCGAGACATACTTAAACTGGTATCAGTCATCAGCCGATGACCAGCTGATAGCACCGGTTCTTCTCGTACTTGACCCGATTTAGTCTGGTACACGTCTGATGGTTCATATGGTCTAGGCCTCCGATCACCTAATCCTGAACTTAAAAGATACTTTAACAGGCACCGACACGCTTGCCTTCCGGAGGCATGATCGGAAATCAGTGCTTTCTCGAACTGTGAATTGCGACACATGCGGGCAGGCAAGCAACCAAACACTTCTGGCTAGAATATGCTGGCCGGTTAATTATGCCTCGGCCTTGCAAAAACTTATGCGAACGATACTTCCTCGTATAGGCATGATTGGCAAGAGTAGAAATCATTGACTGACCTAAAGGAAAGTAGTTTTTTGTGGTATTTGAGTCGGTGTGTCACCTCTTCTCAGTAATTCTGACATAGTAACCGGTCGAAAGCGCGTTTATTTTGATCGGAAGGTTGTGATGGCATACGTCGGAGAAAAAGTCTTCTAACTGAGGAGAATTTGAGATCACTAGAACAGGATTTGGAATAGTCTGGTCATTCGGATTCCCACGAGAACCCAGCAGCAACTGAACAGTATTTCATTGTATTGCTCTCCTGTTGATCAACCCTAGCCAGAAGTCTTTTTTTTCACGAATATCTGGTTAGGTGGTCAAATGGCTTGAACCGACTCTAGCAGCGAACATATCACTGCCGCTCCTGGCAAATTAAAGACTGGTTAGTTGTTTTTGCCTTTTCATATTCCCTGGAAATTGGCACTTTCACAATTTTAAAAACTCGGGCTATTACACCTGCTATTCCAGAGGTCACATTTTTGTCTTCCTGATAATATCAGTAAGGTTTTCAATTCACTTGCCTGAGACAGTTTGGGTAATCTTTTTTATTATAAGTGTTATTGTGTCGGATGAGCGTTCTAGGAACATCCTGATCAGGTCATTTCAGTTACCGAATTAGTCTGGCGATTGAAGTGCATTCGCCAGTCTGGTGGAGGGCGATGGCGTACTTGACTAAATCACTCAGTCGTGTGTTTTAGGGCAATAACGGCGGGAGAAGCATACTTGTCGTAGTCGGTGGCGAATGCTGGCTTCGTTAATTCCCGATCACTGGAACATGGTGTTTATTGGCCTAAGAGCTAGCGCCTTTTCCCTTACCGCAGCTTCATGCTCAGCCATTCGCGTGTGGAGTAATCTGCCGGTTTCTCCGACGTATTTACCTTGCCAACAACTGCACCAGATCCCGCAAACAATGCCAGACGTTTTCTGCCGTAGTAGTAGGACAGAATTTTGTAATCGAATTTATTTCTCGGTTAGCAGTCATTTAACGGTCTGTGTCAACCAGATGGAGCAGTTTTGATTTGTTCTGTGATCCAGACGTCACTTTTCTCGTCAGAGGCAACCTGTTGTATAGAATCAGTCATGAAACCAGGGATACTTTGTCACCCTCAACTTAAAAAACACGTTTGACTTCTGATCAACAGGTCGCGGGTTCGAGCCTTGGGTAGGACATGACCGGGTTTGACTGGCTGATGACGGCTAATGAGCCAGAAAATTCCACTCCAGTCTCTCTTGTCTTTTTTGGCATCGTTACTCAGTCCCATGGCAGTGCGGGACGAATAAGTCCCGTTAACGATCGGTGAGCGTTCATCAAAGAACGAAAAAAATCATCAGGTCACGATAATTCACGTTAGTAGCTTTCTCTTACTGATTTTAAAATAGAACTTAATATTTTTTGCAACACTTCCGTGTTCTGGGTTTCGGCAGAGTTTCAACCATGTCGGTTGTTGTGAAATGCCGGGTTTTTATCATTCGACGAAGACGAAGGATGCGATTGTCGGAACAAGGAGTTTATTACATCGACGTTTCAGATTCAGACTGTTATCCATCATCCGAGGCAGTCCCATATGAGAGTGATGAAGGTACAGGTAAAGCTGTTTTATGGGACGTAGTGGCCACGCGGCATACTTTTACCATAATTAGAAATTCCTGCGTTCACCGACGGCCACCAAGTCACCAAAGGTATGTAAGGCTTCATTTAAGACGTTTTGAATATCTCGCCACTATTCTACTAAAAAAATACACTGGTAGGCATAAAAACTACAGACACATTGCGCTAGCAGCACAGAAGCTGTTAGATACAAAACGGAAAAAATCAATACGGTGCAGAAAACGTAGCCATAACGAGACAGATCAGCGAAATGCAGACAGTTTATTATTTGGATTTTCTACAATGGACACTTTTGACTCTCAAGATCAAAATCTGCAGTTAAAATCCCCGTTGAAAAGCTATTGGGGATCCGTCCGGCGATTGCACTCATGATTACGTTGCAGAAATAAATGATATTTTTGACTGTCTGTTCACTAGCTGCTTTTATGTGTCCAAAATGTGGAGGTACGGTAGCTGGAATAATCCGCTTATACACCTAAAGTTACATATTCTCACTCGAAACTATCATCAGAGACAGCCTCAGATGACATGATGGATGCACATGCGTATGGCCGAACATCGAGCAGCAGTCATGAGGATGGCGCCAGTTCTCGCTTCACGCCTCATTCAACAGGACCCAGCCAGATTTTTAAGTTTCTAGCGGCTGACCTTCTCGCAAAAGGTGACAACTACCTGATCCGCGGGGGCGCGTGGATCATGGTTCTCGGACTCTCAGTCAATGAACAAGCAGAATAATCTCCCATCTACATATTCAGTGTTGTTACTTTGTTTGGGCAGAGTAAATAGCCACGCGGGCAGGATATGGGTAACCAACGCTTCGAGATCAGTTATCACGCCAAGAAGCAGCAACGGGGATGAAATCACAGCCATTAACGTATTTGCCTTGCCAACAACTGCAACAGATCCGGCAAACAACGCCAGACTTTTTCTGCCGTATTAGTGGATCTTTTGGCTTCGTGAATTGGTTGCAGCTCACTTGACGGACCTGGCCACATTTTCAAGTTTGATGAAGGCTTAAATCCTCGCAAGAGGTGAGAACCGCGTGAGCCGCGATCTGCTTGAGTAACGGTAATCAGACCCACATTCCAGTAACAAGTGCAATTAACTTCCGCTCCCGTATTCCGTGTTGAGGCATCGGCTGTGCAAGGGAATGGGTCACGCTTGGAGGACGTGGGTGCCCAACACCTGCAATGACAGTGAGCCAAATTGCCACATCCAACATGGATGATGAAATCACGGCCATTAGCAACTCGAACACGGACGGCCAAGCTATCAGCGCATCAAGTACAACCCCCAGCGGTGATCGCGTGGCCACTAAGTTCTATAAATACTGCTCAACTTGCATATCTAGCACTCTTTCTGCAACTGTCTATGACGATGGTTTCGAGAGAGAACCTGACACGTCACGCCAATAACCACTATGCTCCAGTGATCACCTCTTCTTTTTCTGAACTGCTTCCTGGAACTCCTCCCTTCGTTTCTATCAACAATCTTGACTCTGTCTTGTCAGTTGGCACAGCCGGGCGAGGGCAGAAGGAGTGCGATAGCTGCATTGCAAGTCTAATATAACTTAACCATAAACCATGTGTAAGTCCCCATGCCTGCACCACCCTCATGTGGAGCACACGATGGACCTCGCCGGAATCGACGGTCGAAATTTCGTGTCTAGGATGGAGACGCTGAAAGTTGAGGTTTGCATTTATTTTCAACCGTTGGAAAATTATAGGCCTATCAATGGTAAACCGACCTATATGATAGAGGCATTCGACTATAGATGTGATTAATTGGGGGTTCGGGTGGGAGGCAGATCTATTTGACAGCAGCAGCTGATGCTAGCATGCCGTTCGCCACGAGTCAAACAGCGCAGTCATGGACATATTCGTTCAATGCGGAAGTTAACTAAAGCCTGGACACTTGGCGACCAATCACTGCAATGAAGTATTGAGTTTTTGCCCTCACTACTAGATGACAGTTAGACCGTTGATTTCGACAAGGTCTACCGTATGCTCCACACCAGGTGATGCAGGGACGGTGACTTGCGCGTGAATAAGTTTAAAGTGCTAGTAGCCTTGCCCTGCAGCTACCGCACTCGCTCCTCCTCCTCCTCCTCCACCTGAGCCTCGTGTCAAGACAGAGTCAAGAAGACCGGAAATGGGAGAGGGCGCAGGTGGCTGGCGGGGCCAGAGCCGCCCCTGCGTGTACCACCACACCTAGCTTGGATCCCACGGAGTGGGAGTGCCATAAAGGCCACATTAAGAAGGAGCCATTGCAGCCTGACTCTCAGTCCGCCAGTCAGCCACTCCACACAAAACAAACATTGGGCTGACCACGCGGTCCGAGTTATCCCGTCAGTTAGCAACCTTCCAAGCCACGGATTTTAGCGCACCGTGATAGTTTAAAGCGCATCAGATTGTTTATAGCGAGGAAAATGCGCTGAGCTGTCGACCTCACTCTCTCCCCCACCCCTACAATCAGACCACCATCCGAGCCAGTCAGTTGTCTGAGGTGGGATTGGGTGCATTGGCTGACGGGTCGGCGAGCCCGTCTTCGCGCGCCACAGCACACACCAGGATTCACTTACTCAGGGGAGGAGCCATCGCCGCCTGACTCCCAGTCCATCGGTCAGCCAATCGACACACACAGCACATACACTGGGCCAACTGCGTGGTCTGGTGTAAACGTCGGATTGGCAGCCTTCCAAGCCACGGTTTCTAGGAAACCGTGATTTTATCAGGTACATTATGATGATTGTGCGGGTGTTGTCTATGAATTAGTGTAGATGGTGTGCGCTGATGTGGCTTAGCCTCCGGTGGTTTACCGCAGGTTGTTGTGGAGGCGCATGTGCCCTAATAGGCCTATGTGATGAGTGAATGCGTGAGGACAGTGAGAGCAATGGAGGCGGGCGTGGCGACTGTATGTCGGAGCCCCAGGCACTGGTTCACCAGCCTCCGTGCGATGGATTCGCAGGTGACCGACCACGCCTAAGCGTGAGTTGAAGGTGCGGGCGCAGTGTCGGCAGGAGAAATCGGTAGAGGCTGGGAGGATGTCATTCATGGTAGTGGGGGTGGCATTGGCGGTAAGAATGGCAGGAGCGGATGGTCTGCATGGTGTGTCGGTGTTGTCGGCATTGCGGTGAATTCCGCTGTCATGGATTCGCATTTTACCGTATAGGCCCATGCGATGAGTTAATGCGCGAGGACAGTGAAAGCGACGATCTCTGCTGTGTGTTGATGTTCCAGGCAATAGTTCACCAGTCTCTGTACGATGGATTCGCAAGTGACCGACCAGGCCGATGCGTGAGGTAAATTTGTGGTTGCATTGAGGAAAGTTTAGGAAAGAGTCCCCATCGCTGATAGTGGTGGTGTTGGTGGTGGTAGTGAAGGCGAAGGCGGTGGTTGTTGCGATGGTGGGGGTAACAGGCGATGAGTAGAGGGATGTGTTCTCTATGATGGTGGGAGTAATTGAATTGATGCAAGGCGTGAAGTTGGGGGATTTTTAAGGAGGTTTGGTAGAATTTCACGTGGTAATTGGAATTTTTTGATTGTCAAACAACCAACCAGGCCGATTCGCGCGCAGAAGATGCGTTGACAGCGCGGGCATGTTGGCAGGGCCTGGGCATCGACGATGTTTGTCCGGGGCGCTGGTGACTTTCATGCCACTCTTTTGGCCTTGGTGGCGGCGATCCGGTTGGCCTCATAGATTGTTGAACCAGTCTTCACGGATCCTCTCCATGCCGATATATCTTGGGCGAGGTCCTCCCAGGTCGCTGGGTTTATTTGCAGTTCCTTAGCGATTTCTTTAAAGGGTCGTTGTAGCGTCGTTATGGACCTCCCTGTCGGCAAGCACCCGTAGCGACATCTCCGTAGAAAAGTCGTTTGGTTAGTCGCTCGTCGTCCATTCTTACCAGGTGGCCGCTCCATCGCAGTTGCACTTGCCTCAGCATGGCGTGGATGCTGAGGATTCCGGTCCACTCCAGGACTTTCGTCTCCGGGATCCTGTCTTGCCAGCTCAGCTTCAGTATTCTGCGGAGGCAGCTGAGTTGGAAGTGATTCAGCTTCCTGGCTTGGCTCGAGTAGACGGTCAAGGTCTCCTCTCCGTAAAGAAGTGTCGTCAAGACGATGACCTTGTACATCTTCAGTTTGGTGTTCAGGTGAATACCGTAGCGATTCCGCATGGAGGCCTGCAGTCGGCCGAAGGCCTGACTGGCTTTGGAGATCCGTTTAGCAACCTCGTCATCGATTTCGTGATGCGCGACATCGTGCTTCCTAGATAAGCGAAGGTTTCCACGTTTTTGAGTTGAGCACCGTTGACATTGATTCGAGGAGCATTGTATTCCGCGCTGGGTGGCGGCTGGTGCATGACAACCGTTTTGGCTGTACTGATTGTTAATCCAAAATCGGCGCAGCCTTCGGCGAAGAGGTCCATGCTCCTTTGCATGTCCTTCTTCGTCACAGCTTTAAGGGCGCAGTTGTCCGTGAAGAGCAAGGCATGGACTGTAGTCGTAGACACGCGCGTTGAAGTCTGCATACGCCGACTGTTGAAAAGGTGCCCATCAGTTCTGTAGGTGATGTGGATCCAAGACTGCTCATCATGGTAGGCGTCCATAAGCAAAGTCGAGAGCATGAGACTGAAGAGGGAGGGAGGCAAAACGCAGCTGTGTTTCACTCCGTTGGTCACTGCGAATGCTTCGGATACCGTCCCATTATCAGTGACCATGAGGAGGATTATGAGGACCCAGCACTCCTCTTCACGAGGCACAGTCTGTGCCAACGTGGGCGTTAAAGTCACCAAGGACAATTAACATATCCGCCTTCGGCTCAGTCACCAAGAAGGAATGTAGATCCTCATAGAATTCGTCCTTCGCCACATCAGAGCTCGTCATTGGGGGAGTGTAGGCGCTGATGATGGTCGCGAACTGGTCTCCCCGAAGAGGCAGGCGGAGGCTCATCAGGCGATCATTGATACCCTGCGGCAGACAGGTCAGACGTCCCACGATGTCGTTCCGGATGGCAAAGGCATCACCAGCGTCGTGTCACTCTGCCTTTGGCCGGCCGCTCCAGGAGAAGGTGTAGCCGGCACCCACCTCCTCCAGCTGACCCTGCTCAGAGAATCGGGTCTCGCTGAGAGCAGCAATGTCCACCTGGAAGTGCGCCAGTTCCCGAGTGACTAGCGCCGTCCTCCATTGCGGCCAGTTGCTCATAGGATTGTCTAAAAGGGAACGAACATTCCAGGTTGGTAGTGTTAGTGAACTCACACGAGCAGCCTGGAGGGTATGGCGAGGGGGATTGGGACGGGGGGTATTTTTGTTTGTTTGAGTTTTACGACCGCGTATTTTGCGATCTGCGAGCCGCGGCCGGCTGCAGAAGACGTGATAACCAGTATTTGTTTAGGGCACCTTTTTTAGCCCCTTCCTCCGTGAGGAGGCAAGCAGTGCGGTCCCTAAATAAGGCTGCTCTGACATCCCAGACGGATGCCGAACTCCACTATGGGTCACGGTTTTGTTTTAGTGGGAGAACGACCCGATATAGCCTAGGCCGCCTACGGGGTTGCTGTCGCCCCCACCGTAGGACTTTTTGAGAGGGGGGAGGTAAGAAGTTCGGGAGTCAGACATACCGAGTGTGGAGGCACAAACAACACCAGAGACCCTCACCTGATTTAGCCCGCCGGTCGTGACGGTTGCCCGGGGTGTGGCCGCTGGGAAGAACCCAACTTCGAGGAGCCACAGGTGAGAGTTGGGTACCAGTTAGAGGCGGCCACAGGAGCATTCACCACCTGTATGAGACAAATTGAGCGACTGAATGCTATCTGTGTGGTGCTACCCCTAACTTGTACACCTTCACTCCACTACTAGATACTGAGCAAGCATCTGCCGATCTCCAACACCGAGCACTGGCAGAGTAAGTTATCCAATAACCTGCCTTATCCCATTGTTATCTTCAACTCGGAAAAATTACTCCTGTATAGGTTCGGATTCTGATAAAAGTGATTCGGATAATAGGTCAGTCATCTTTTTCTCTGCTCGAACAAGACCTGTGACACAACTATTTGCCTTTATGTGTTTGGGCAATTGCTTGTATATTAGAGGTTCGATGGGACAATGTTGCCCGTTGCAACAGTTTAACTGGTTCATTCATTAAGGTTCAGGATATGTTCCAGCAAAATAGCGAAATGTTCACCAGGTAACGGACGTTTGCAGTTAATTAACCCCCTTCACAGATTTCTTTGTTAAACGGATCGACTGGAAGTTTCAACCAGCGAGACTGTGAGGGCCTTAGTAGAAAGCGTCGCATGCAATTCAAAAAAATTAAAGCACATTTTGGGAGTTTTCCCAACAGACACCAAGTACAGTCATTTGTAATTTGCCAAACATTGACGACCGACGGTGAGTGGAGTAGTCTCGAATTCGGTCTTTATCCGTTCATACTAATTTTTTGACTGTAATGGCACAGACAAGGTTTGGCTCACTGCGAAATTCACAATAAAATGTAGTAACCTGCATGTCATGACGTCATACTGTTGTTGACGGGCAAGTTATCACTGTGCAGTTAAGTAGTTAAAGTCCCCGCCGAATACGACATAGGGATTGGTAGTAATGTAATGTAATGTAGTAATGTGTATGTGTAATGTATGTGTGTATGTGTATGTGTGTATGGGGTGTACGGGTACTAGGTAGGGGTAGCACCACACAGATAGCATTTGGTCGCTCCATTTTTTCTCGTACAGGTGGTGAATGCTCCTGTGGCCGCCCCTAACTGGTACCCTACTCTCACCTGTGGCTCCTCGAAGTTGGGTTCTTCCCAGCGGCCACACCTCGGGCAACCGTCCCGACCGGCGGGCTAAACCAGGTGAGGGTCACCGGTGTTGTGTGTGCCTCCACACTCGGTATGTCTGACTCCCGAACTTCTTACCTCCCCCCCTCTCAAAAAGTCCTACGGTGGGGGCGACAGCAACCCCGTAGGCGGCCCAGGCAAACTCGGGTCGTTCTCCCACTAAAACAAAACCGTAACCCATAGTGGAGTTCGGCAGCCGTCTGGGATGCCCGAGCAGCCCTATTTAAGGACAGCACTGCTTGCCTCCTCACGGAGGAAGGGGCTAGAAAAGGTGCCATAAACAAATGCTGGGTATCACGTCTTCTGCCGCCGGCCGCGGCTCGCAGATCACAAAATACGCGGTCGTAAAACTCGAACAAACAAAAATACCCCCCGTCCCAATCCCCCTCGCCATACCCTCCAGGCTGCTCGTGTGAGTTCACTAACACTACCAACCTGGAATGTTCGTTCCCTTTTAGACAATCCTATGAGCAACCGGCCGCAATGGAGGACGGCGCTAGTCACTCGGGAACTGGCGCACTTCCAGGTGGACATTGCTGCTCTCAGCGAGACCCGATTCTCTGAGCAGGGTCAGATGGAGGAGGTGGGTGCCGGCTACACCTTCTGCTGGAGCGGCCGGCCAAAGGCAGAGCGACGCGACGCTGGTGTTGCCTTTGCCATCCGTAACGACATCGTGGGACGTCTGACCTGTCTGCCGCAGGGTATCAATGATCGCCTGATGAGCCTCCGCCTGCCTCTTCGGGGAGACCAGTTCGCGACCATCATCAGCGCATATGCTACAAACGGAAGGGGAACTGGCCCTTCTGTGATAATCACAGAGGCATCTCGTTGCTCAACATCGCCGGGAATATCTTCGCCCGTATCCTTCTCAATCGTCGTAACGGTCACCTAGAGCAGGGCCTGCTCCCGGAAAGCCAATGTGGCTTCCGACGACACCAAGGAACAACCGATATGATCTTTGCCGCCCGCCAGCTACAAGAGAAGTGTCAGGAGATGCGAACTCACCTATACACTACCTTCGTGGATCTGACGAAAACCTTTGACACGGTGAATCGTGACGGACTGTGGAAAGTCATGCAGAAATTTGGTTGTACTGAGCGGTTCACGCACATGGTGCGTCAGCTTCATGACGGGATGACGGTGCGTCTCACTGACAACGGGACGGTATCCGAAGCATTCGCCGTGACCAACGGAGTGAAGCAGGGCTGCGTACCGGCCCCCACCCTCTTAAGTCTTATGTTCTCGGCTATGCTGATGGACGCCCACCGTGATGAGCAGCCTGGTATCCGCATCGCCTACAGAACTGACGGGCACCTTCTTAACAGTCGGCGTATGCAGGCTCCAACGCGCGTGTCTACGACTATAGTCCATGCCTTGCTTTCGCGGACAACTGCGCCCTTAACACCGTGACGGTGGAGGACATGCAAAGGAGCATGGACCTCTTCGCCGAAGGCTGCGCCGATTTTGGATTAACAATCAGTACAGCCAAAACGGTTGTCATGCACCAGCCGCCACCCAGCGTGGAATACAATGCTCCTCAAATCAATGTCAACGGTGCTCAACTCAAAAACGTGGAAACCTTCGCTTATCTAGGAAGCACGATGTCCCGCATCACGAGAATCGATGACGAGGTTGCTAAACGGATCTCCAAAGCCAGTCAGGCCTTCGGCCGGCTGTAGGCCTCCGTGCGGAATCGCCACGGTATTCACCTGAACACGAAACTGAAGATGTACAAGGCCGTCGTCTTGACGACACTCCTTTACGGAGCGGAGACCTGGATCGTCTACTCGAACCAAGCCAGGAAGCTGAATCACTTCCATCTCAGCTGCCTCCGCAGAATACTGAAGCTGAGATGGCAAGACAGGATCCCGGACACGGAAGTCCTGGAGCGGACCGGAATCCTCAGCATCCATGCCATGCTGAGGCAAGTGCAACTGCGATGGAGCGGCCACCTGGTAAGAATGGACGACGAGCGACTACCTAAACGACTTTTCTACGGAGATGTCGCTACGGGTGCTCGCCGGCAGGGAGGTCAAAAACGACGCTACAAGGACACTTTGAAGAAATCGCTGAAGCAACTGCAAATCAACTCGGTGACCTGGGAGGACCTCGCCCAGGATAGACTGGCATGGAGAAGATCAGTGAAGACTGGATCAACAATCTATGAGGCCAACCGGATCGCCACCGCCAAGGCCAAAAGAGCGGCACGAAAGTCACCAGCGCCCCGGACCAACACCGCCAATGCTCAGGCCCTGCCAACATGCCCGCGCGCGAATTGGCCTGTTTGGACATCTTCGAACGTAATGCACCAACAATCCGACGATTCCAATTTCTACGTCAAATTCTGCCAACCCTCCTTCAAACTCCCCCACCCTCACTCCTGGTATCAATTCTATTACTCCCACCATCAAAGAGACCAGATCCCTCTACTTATCGCCTGTTACCCCCACCATCGCAACCACCATCGCCTTCGCCTTCACTACCACCACCAACACCACCACCATCAGCGATGGGGAATCTCTCGTAAGCTGTACTCAATGCGACCGCACATTCACCTCATGCATCGGCCTGGTCAGTCACTTGCGAATACATCGTACAGAGACCGGTGAGCCAGTGCCTGGAGTACCATCACACAGCATAGATCGTCGCCTCCACTGCCCTCACTGTCCTCGCACATTCACTCATCGCAAGGGCCTATTCGGTCACATGCGCATCCATGACAGCGGAATTCACCACAAAGCCGACAACAGAGATACACCATGCACACCCTCCGCTCTTGCCATTCTTAGCGCCCCTGCCATTCTTAGCGCCCCAGCCACCCCCACTAACATGAATGACACCCCCCCAGCCTCTACCGATTTCTCCTGCCCACACTGCGCCCGCAACTGCAACTCACGCATCGGTCTGGTCAGTCACCTGCGAATCCATCGCACGGAGGCTGGTGAACCAGTGCCTGGGGCTCCGACATACAGTCGACGCGCCCGCCTTCACTGCCCTCACTGCTCCCGCACATTTACACACCGCATGGGCCTATTAGGACACATGCGCCTCCATGACAACCTCCGGTAAACAACCGGAGGCTAGGCTACATCAGTGCACACTACCTACACCAATACATTGACAACACCCTCACAATCACCATTTACCAGAGTATATCACGGTTTCCTAGAAACCGTGGCTGGGAAGTCTGTCAATCTGACGCTTCCACCAGACCACGCCGTCGGCTCAGTGTATGTGCTGTGTGTATCGAGTGGCTGACCAGTGGACTGGGAATCAGACAGCGATGGCTGCTCCATATCCCCTGAGTTTGTGAATCCTGGTTTGTGCGTTATGGGGGCCAGGTCGTGCTGTGGCAAGCGAAGACGGGTACGCCGATCCGTCAGCCAATGCGCCCACTCCCACATCAGGCAAATGACCGGCTCGGACAGTGTCTGATTGTGGGTGCGGGGGAGAGAGTGAGGTCGACAGCTCAGCGCATGTTCCTCACTATAAACAATCTGACGCGCTTGAAACTATTACGGTGCGCTAAAAGCCGTGGCTTGGAAGGTTGCCAACTGACGGGAACTCTCGGACCGCGTGGTCAGCCCAATGAGTGGCTAACTGGCGGACTGAGAGTCAGGCTGCAATTACTCCTTCTTAATGTGGCCTTTATGGCACTCCCACTCCGTGGGATCCGAGCCAGGTGTGGTGGCACGCCCAGGGGCGGCTCTGGCCGCGCCAGCCACCTGCGCCCTCTCCCATCTCCGGTCTTCTTGACTCTGTCTTGACACCGGGCTCAGGTGGGGGAGGAGGAGTGAGTGCGGTAGCTGCAGCGCAAGGCTAATATCACTTAAAACTAATTCACGCGCAAGTCACCGTCCCTGCACCACCTGGTGTGGAGCATACGGTGGACCTCGTTGAAATCGACAGGCGAACTGCCATGTGTGTATGTAATGTGTAGTAATGTGTAATGTGTAGTGAAGTAATGTAGTAACGTGCATGTCATGACGTCATACTGTTGTTGACGGGCAAGTTATCACTGTGCAGTTAAGTAGTTAATGTCCCCGCCGAATACGACATAGGGATTGGTAGTAATGTAATGCAATGCAGTAATGTGTATGTGTAATGTTTGTGTGTATGTGTATGTGTGTATGGGGTGTAGGGGTAGCACCACACAGATAGCATTTGGTCGCTCCATTTGTCTCGTACAGGTGGTGAATGCTCCTGTGGCCGCCCCTAACTGGTACCCAACTCTCACCTGTGGTCACTGTGAATGCTTCGGATACCGTCCCATTATCAGTGACCATGAGGAGGATTATGAGGACCCAGCACTCCTCTTCACGAGGCAAGTTCTGTGCCAACGTGGGCGTTTAAGTCACCAAGGACAATTAACATATCTGCCTTCGGCTCAGTCACCAAGAGGGAATGTAGATCCTCGTAGGATTTGTCCCTCGCCGAATCAGAGCTCGTCTTTTGGGGAGCGTAGGCGCTGATGATGGTGGCGAACTGGTCTCCCCCGAAGAGGCAGGCGGAGGCTCATCAGGCGATCATTGATACCCTGCGGCAGACAGTTCAGACGTCCCACGATGTCGTTCCGGATGGCAAAGGCATCACCAGCGTCGTGTCACTCTGCCTTTGGCCGGCCGCTCCAGAAGAAGGTGTAGCCGGCACCCACCTCCTCCAGCTGACCCTGCTCAGAGAATCGGGTCTCGCTGAGAGCAGCAATGTCCACCTGGAAGTGCGCCAGTTCCCGAGTGACTAGCGCCGTCCTCCATTGCGGCCGGTTGCTCATAGGATTGTCTAAAAGGGAACGAACATTCCAGGTTGGTAGTGTTAGTGAACACACACGAGCAGCCTGGAGGGTATGGCGAGGGGGATTGGGACGGGGGGTATTTTTGTTTGTTTGAGTTTTACGACCGCGTATTTTGCGATCTGCGAGCCGCGGCCGGCGGCAGAAGACGTGAGACCTAGCACTTACCTTCCATTAGCCGCAGGTGAGAGTTGGATACCAGTTAGAGGCGTCCACAGGAGCATTCACCACGTGTACGAGACAAAACGAACGACCGAATGCTAACTGTTTGGCGCTACCCCTTAACTATTACCCCTAAACCCCCTCCACACATGAGAGTTCAACCGTCGTAGTCCGACGATGTCCACCGTATGCTCCACGGAAGGGTGTTGCAGCGACGGTGACTTGCGCGTGAATAAGTTTTAAGTGATAGGAGCCTTGCGCTGCAGTTACCGCACTCTCTCCTCCTCCCCCAACTGAGCCCAGTGTCAAGACAGAGTCAAGACGACCGGAGATGGAAGAGTGCGCAGGTGGCTGGCGCGTCCGCAGCCGCCCCTGGGCGTACCACCACACCTGGCTCGGACCCCACGGAGTGGGAGTGCCATGAAGGCCACATTTAGAATGAACCATTGCAGCCTGACTCTCAGTCTGCCAGTCAGCCACAACACACAAACACACATTGGGCTGACAATGTGGGCGAAATTATCCCGTCGAGGTACGTACATAGCCCCCCCCCTCATTTTCGATTGAATTCGCCTTGGCCGGAAGGACTCCGTCTGGACACGCAAAAAGACACCAACTCGCAAGCACGATGAGGAAGCAGCATTTTTGGAAGCTGTTGGTTACGACATCGTCCAACAACTAACCACACCTACACCCGATGCATTAAGCAGACTCGGCGTGCAAGTCAGATCTTGTTTTTTTTTAAAGTGTAGTTGGTGCGAGTACTGATCGTGTGTTCAACTGTGGCAGTAAAATTGTTGAATTATGTAAGTGATAAATTCTTCGTTGGTCCGGAAAATCAGGGTTACTTCAACCTTACCCCAACAAAAATTCTCTAACTCTCGCCTTCGACCTAAACATAATTTCCTTGGAATTTGGCGCAAAGCCAAATGCATTGTGGGCGGTTCCTATTTCCGTGTCCTGTTTAGGCGGTCCTTGTTTGTACGACTTGTTCTTAACTGCCCTCCTTGGTAGCCTGTGCGTCTTGCTCTTTTGATGCAGCTGGTTGAGGCAATAGCGCTGCATGAGTTATTAACTTGTGCAAGCGGGCGGTTGTGCGTCATTTAAGTCGCTTGGCAGCCGTCAGTTTAAGCATTCAAATATGCCAAACCCCTTCTTACTTCTTCTATTTATTGGTTTAGGCAACCCTCCAAATACGAGGTCAAAACTCCTGTTTTCTTAACACAATCCAGTTCCCTGTGCTGGCCAAAGTTTGAGGCACGCCTAAAAATTCTCCGGTGCACAGAATTTCCCTTGCTTGTCGAGGCTACTGACAGGTGGCAGATCCGATCAAAACAACAATCAGAAGTTTTCCCGATCAAGCGGTTGGAAAAGCCTATTAGCAGGACCGATTTTACTGTGACTGGCAGCGTACGAATTGTGCGGAGAACAATAGCGGTAGTCGTTCCACCACACCGAGAGCCAGTCGTGGCTGTTGCGTCAGAGCGTTGCAACGCAACATGGGTGAAAGCATTCACCTGAGCCACGGCCGCAGCCAATCAGTGAAGGCCAAAGCGTTGCAACGCAACATGGGTGAAAGCATTCACCTGAGCCACGGCCGCAGCCAATCAGTGAAGGTCAAAGCATCGCAATGCAACGTGGGTGAAAGCGTTCACCTGAGCCACGGCCGCAGCCAATCAGTGAAGATCAGAGCGTTGCAACGCAACATGGGTGAAAGCAGTTTAACGTGGCCCTGCTACACCATATCGAGTCACACACTCAACTGGCGGACCGAAGGTGCACGTGGGGGAAAATAGTGCTATGTTTAAGGTTAACTTCAAGCGAAGCAATGGTTGAGGTGGGAGCTAAGAAGGGCTCCCTTTCCCCTGCCCTCTCACCTATTTTTCCCCTCCCCCCTTCCCACCTACCTCTCCCCTCACCCTTCCCTCCTTCCCCGCGGTCGAAAAAGTCCTATGGCGAGGGCGAGATACAATCAGGTAGACGGCCCAGGCGAATCGGTCGTCCTTTCACTAACCCAAATCGTGAACCATAGTGGAGTTCGGTTGCCGCCTGAGATGACAAAGCAGCCCTATTTAAGGGCAGCACTGCTTACCCCCTCGCGGGGGGGCTAGAAAAGATGCCCTAAACAAACGCTGGGTCACAGGACAGCGGCAGCGGACCGTGGCTTGCAGACTGCAATTTCATGCGGTCGAGAAATTATAAACATTATCAACAACAATTCCTCTCCAAATCCCCCCACCATACCCTCCTGGGTAATCCCCGGACTGCTCGAGTGAGCTTGCTCACTTTAGCAGCCTGGAATATTCGATCCCTTTTAGACAATCCCAGGAGCAACCGACCGGAATGGAGGACGGTGCTAGTCGATCGGGAACTGGTGCGCTACAAGGTGGACACTGCTGCTCTCAGCGAGACCCGATTCTCTGAGCAGGGTCAGCTGGAAGAGGTGGGTGCCGGCTACACCTTCTTCTGGAGCAGCCGCACAAAGGCAGAGCGACTTAACGCTGGTGTCACCTTTGCCATCCGGAACGACATCGTAAGATGACTGCCCTGTCTACCGCGGGGCATCAATGATCACCTGATCAGCCTCCGCCTGCCTCTTTGGGGAGACAAGTTTGCCACCATCGTCAGCGCCTATGCCCCCCCCAATGAAGAGCTCCGACGAGGCAAAGAACAAATCATACGAGGAGCTACACGCCCTCCTGGCGAATGTGCCGAAGGCAGATAGGTTAATTTTCCTTGTTGACCATGCCACTTGGAGAGGAGTGCTATGTCCCCATGCTCTCGCCGGCTTCAATAACAATGGTCTTCTCCTCCAACGAACCTGCGAAGAGCATCGCCTGCCTCTGACCAACACCTTTTTCTGCATCCCGATGCGGCAGAAGGCGACCTGGGTGCATCTACGTTCGAGATACTGGCAACTGCCCGAAGGCGAGACCAGCAGGAGGTGCTAGTGACAAAGGCGATCCTCGGTGCCGTTGTAAAGATGGATTATCACCTCGTCCTATCTAAGATAAAGCTTCGTCTGAAACCACACAGGAGACCATAAGGTAAGCGACCACGAGGTAAGTTTAATACTTTCTTTGTGGAATGTGTCTGCTCATCATCTCCATTTCAGCAACGAACTGCCCAACAGGTCAGGGAACCTTCCAGGCGCCGACAAGCACACCTCCATGGAGAACCGATGATGTCAACTGAGATACATGAACCAGTTCAGCGCCCTGGGTGTCTTCGGCCGCAAACGTCGTCAGCAACATGAATGGTTCGATGACAACGACGTAGCCATCAACACTCTGCTCGCCGAGATAAACCAATTGCACAAAGCCTACGTCGATCACTCTACCGCTACAAACCAAACAGCCTTCTACCGAAGTCCCCACCTTGTACAGCAATGGCTGCGGGAGATACAGGACACCTGGATGGCCTGCAAGGCCGAGGAGATCCAAAGGTATGCGGACCGCAACGAATGGAGAAATTATTCACCATCACCAAGGCTGGCTACGGACCTTCCATCAAAGGAGCCACCCTTATTCTCAGTGCTGATGGAACAACCTTGCTAATTGAGAATTCGAAAATCCTGAAGCGCTGGGCGGAACACCTCCGATGCGTTCTTTACCAGCCCTCAATCATTCCAACGCCACCATGGACAAACTGCCGTAAGTGGAAACCAACGCTGACCTCGATCTTCTGCCCTCTCTCCAAGAAAACAGCATGGCTGTGCGACAAATCTCCAGCGGGAAAGCACCTGGATCAAATGCGATCCCTACTGAGATTTACAAGCATGGTGGACCCCAGTTGAGAAATCGACTCACGGGGCTCTTCCAGGAGATGTGGTATAAAGGACAAGTCCCTCAGAATTTCAAGGACGCCACAATTGTCCACCTCTACAAGAAGAAAGGAAACCGCCAACTCTGCGACAACCACCGAGGAAGTTCGCTACTGAACATGGCTGGAAAGATCTTCGCCCGCATTCTCCTCAACCGCTTGAACGCTCACCTGGAGCAAGGACTGCTCCCGGAAAGCCAACGCGGCTTCTGACGGCACAGAGGAGCGATCGACATGATCTTCGCTGCTCACCAGCTACAAGAGAAATGCCAATAGATGCGGATTCACCTCCACACTACCTTTGTGGATCTGACGAAAGCCTTTGATATGGTGAATCGCGACGGGCTGTGGAAAAGCATGCAGAAATTCAGCTGTCCTGAACGTTTCACGCATATGGTACGTCTGCTTCACGACGAGATGATGGCACGCGTTGCTGACAACGGGACAGTGTCTGAAGCATTTGCAGTGACCAACGGAGTGAAGCAGGGCTGCGTCCTTGCGCCTAACTTCTTCAGCCTCATGTTCTCTGCCATGTTAATGGATGCCTACCGTGACGAACGCCCCGGGATCCGCATCGCCTACCGGATGGATGGCCGACTCCTCAAACAACGAAGGATGCACTTCCGCTCGCGGCTCTCCACAGCCACCATCCATGAACTTCTATTCGCTGATGACTGTGCACTCAATACAACGACAGAAGAGGAAATGCAAAGGAGCATGGACCTCTTCGCTGCCGCCTGGGCCAACTTCGGACTTCGCATCAACACTGAGAAAACGGTTGTGATGCATAAACCATCGCCCAACACTCTCTACACCGCAGCTCACATCAATGTCAATGGCGCCCAACTTAAATCTGTGGATACCTTCACGTACCTAGGTAGCAATCTCTCACGCAGCACAAAAGTTGACGATGAGATCGCCCATCGGATCGCTAAAGCCAGCCAAGCCTTTTGACGCCTACAAAATGTGGTCTGGAATCGACATGGTTTCCACCTCAGCACCAAACTCAAGATGTATAAAGCGGTCATATTGCCGACGCTGCTGTATGGAGCGGAGACATGGACAATCTACAAAAAGCAGATTTGGAAGCTCAACCACTTCCACCTCAGCTGTCATCGCAGAATACTAAAGCTGAGTTGGCAAGACAGAATACCGGACACGGAAGTGCTAGAACGAACAGGCATTCTCAGCATTTACGATCAGTTGAAACAACTGCAACTGCGCTGGAGCGGTCACCTTGTGCGGATGAACGACGAAAGGCTACCCAAACGACTCTTCTATGGAGATGTCGCCATGGGTTCTCGTCTACAAGGGGGTCAGGTATGACGCTACAAAGACGCTCTGAAGACCTCCCTGAAGCAATTGCAGATCAACCCAGAGTCCTGGGAGGACCTTGCCCGGAATCGATCGGCTTGGCGGAGAACAGTGAAGACAGGGGCAGCAATCTACGAAACCAACAGGATCGCCGCTGCCAAGACCAAGTCACCAGCGCCCCGGACCAACATCGCCAATGCCCAGGCCCTTCCAACATGCCCGCGCTGTCACCGCACCTTCCGCGCGCGAATCCGCCTAGTCGGACATCTTCGGACGCAATGCACCAACAGTCCGACAATTCAAAATTCTACCTCAACTTCTGCCAACCCTCCTTTGGACTCCCCCACCCTCACCCCTTGCATCAATTGTATTAGTCCCACAATCATCGAGACCACATCGAAATGCTCAGCACGTGTTTCCCACACCAACACCGCCACCACCACAACCACCATCAGCGATGGGGACTCTCTCCTAAACAGTCTTCATTGCGACCGCACATTCACCTCACTCAGCAGCCTGGTCGGTCACTTGCGACTCCATCGTACAGAGACTGGTGAACCAGTGCCTGGAGCTCCAACACACAGCAGAGATCGCCGCCTCCACTGCCCTCACTCTCCTGGCACATTCGGACACATGCGCTTCCATGACAACCTGCAGTAAACCACCGGAGGCTAAACTACATCAGCGCACACTACCTACACCAATACATCGACAACACCCTCACAATCACCATGTACCTGAGTATATCACGGTTTCCTAGAAACCGTGACTGTGAAGGCTGCCAATCTGACGCTTACACCAGACCACGCCGTCGGCTCAGAATATGTGCTGTGTGTGTCGAGTGGCTGACCAGTGGACTGAGAGTCAGACGGCGATGGCTGCTCCATATCCCATGAGTTTGTGAATCCTGGTGTTTGCGTTATGGGGGCCAGGTCGTGCTGTGGCACGCAAAGACGGGTACGACGATCCGTCAGCCAATTACGCACACTCCCACATCAGGCAACTGACCGGCTCGGACAGTGATCTGATTGTGGGGGCGGGGGAGAGAGTGAGGTCGAGAGCTCAGCGCATTTTCCTCACTATAAGCAATCTGACGCGCTTGAAACTATCACGGTGTGCTAAAAGCCGTGGCTTGGAAGGTGTCCGACTGACGGGATAACACGGACTGCATGTTCAGCGCAATGTGTGTTTTGTGTGAAGTGGCTGACTGGCGGACTGAGAGTCAGGCTGCAATGGCTCCTTCTTAATGTGGCCTTTATGGCAATCACACTTCGTGGGATTCGATCCAGTTGTGGTGGTAAACCGAGGGGCGGCTCCGGCCGCGCCAGCCACCTGCGCCCTCATCCATCTTCGGTCTTCTTGACTGTGTCAAGAGACCTGGCTCAGGTGGGGAGGAGAGAAGAGTGCGATAACTTTAAGCGCAACGGTTGGAAGGTTGCCAGCTGAAAATTACACTCAGATCTCGCAATCAGTCCAATGTGTGTTGTGTGGAGTGCCTGACTGGTGGTCTGGTAGTCAGGCTGCGATGGCTCCTTTTTAACGTGACCTCTAGCTATCTCACAAATGTGAGATGTAAGCCGTTCAACCCCCTGTTGTGTGAAATCCTGGTGCTTGTGTTTGGGGGGCCAGGTCGTGTACGTGGTACACGTAGACGAGGTCACCAGCAGTTGCGCACACTTCCGCATCAGACAACTGACCTGCTCGGACAGTGGTTTGACTGTGGGGGCAGAGAGTGAGGTCGACAGCTCAGCGCATGTTCCTCACTATAAACAATCTGACGCGCTTGAAACTTTCACAGTGCGCTAAAAGCCGTGGCTTGGAAGGTTGCCAACTGACAGGAGCACTCGGGCCGCATGGTCAGCCCAATGAGTGTTTTGTGTTGAGTGGCTGACTGGCGGACTGAGAGTCAGGCTGCAATGGCTTCTTATAACCGTGGCCTTTATGGCTCTTCCATTCCGTGGGATCCGAGCCAGGTGCGTTGGTACGCTCAGGGCCAGCTCCAGCCGCGCCAGCCACCTGCACCCTCTCCCATCTCCGGTCTTTTTGGCTCTGTCATTACATCGGGTTCAGGTGGGGGAGGAGGAGAGAGTGCGGTAGCTGCAACGCAAGGCTACTATCACTTAAAACTGATTCACGCGCAAGTAACCGTCCCTGCACCACCCTTCCGTGGAGCATACGGTGGACATCGTCGAAATCGACGGTTGAACTATCGTGTGAAATCCTGGTACTTGCTTTTTTGGGGGCAGGTCGTGTACGTTGTACCCGTAGACGAGGTCACCAGCAGCTGCTGCCACTTCCACATTGGACGTTAGTCTGATTTTGGGGGGTGGGGGAGAGAGTGAGGTCGACGGCTTAGCGCATTTTCCTCACTATAAACAATCTGACGCGCTTGAAACTATCACGGTGCGCTAAAAACCGTGGCTTGACGGAATAACTCGGACCGCGTGGTCAGCCCAATGTGTTTTTGTGTTGAGTGGCTGACTGGCGGACTGAGAGTCAGGCTGCAATTGCTCCTTCTTAATGTGGCCTTTATGGCACTCCCACTCCGTGGGATCCGAGCCAGGTGTGGTGGCACGCCCAGGGGCGGCTCCGGCCACGCCAGCCACCTGCGCCCTCTCCCATCTCCGGTCTTCTTGACTCTGTCTTGACACCGGGCTCAGGTGGGGGAGGAGTGAGTGCGGTAGCTGCAGTGCAAGGCTAATATCACTTAAAACTAATTCACGCGCAAGTCACCGTCCCTGCACCACCCTCCTGTGGAGCATAGGTGGACATTGTTGGACTACAACGGTCGAACTGTCGGCTAAGATGCCGATATAACATTTCTCTCCTTCCTTATGCCCTCCTGTCAAATCTGGGTACCGTAGATGTGCTACCTCATGTAATATTTTTGAATCGAAAACAAATTGGAGAATTTCAGTTGATATTTTATGAGTAGGGTTGTAACAGTTATTAGCTTGTCATATCTTCCCACGATGTTTCAGTAACAATAGGATACGGGCTTTTGAAAGAGCTTCGTTCCGGCCGCCAGCACACATTGCACTCTAAATAAATGACTAGTTAATTAATATGCATTAGTTCCATTGACTTTCCGATAGTCTTTTAAATTTAAAAATATTTCATAGAAAACATTCACCAAAAATCTTTCTTTTACCCAATTGGTTGAAAATAACGTCTTTTAAAAAATTAATATTTCATTAAAGGGTGTGTTTCGGCTTAAAAATACGTTTGCACATCCTAAATAATATTGAAACTGAGCTACTCTTCTGCTCGCATTAGATGTTTCCCAACTAGAAGCTGTATAGTTTCCGCGTAAGGAATATCAGACATTTTTTTATATTTTTAAGAAAATGCCATAAAGGTCTCGTAAAATTTGTTTCGGATGTGCAGAATGTTGCATTTGTTACTGGAATCATTACTAAATATGCAGATGATATGCTTTGTGAATGGACATTACACGATCTTAAAAGCTTTCATAATTGAAAACCTTTTAAAAACTTAAAATTACCGTTTTAATGAGTATAAAATTTTAAGAAGACGTAAAATGCTACCAAATGAGTGCATGCACGAATATTTTGCTGCAGGTATTCTATAAAATAAGTTTGAATTTATATGAGCATCGAACATTTATGGGAAAATAGACACTACTTAAATATTAATTTTTACAGTATGTAGTTTATGCAGGCGGCCGGAGCGCAGCCCCATCCCCTTGCTATAAATTTCAGAAAGGGTGAATATACCAGCATCCTTCACCCAACACTAACCATTTCCCAAACCAAAACCGTAACCCTTAACCGTGCTCCTAAGCGTAACTTCAAGTCTAATTTCGCTGTAACGTATCATGAAGCCGTCTGCTGTATGAGAGGTTCCTGCCATGGGAGCATACAAACAATGTAAAACACCTAATTCTGTCAACGTTTGTTGTTAACTAGGTTCTAAAAAGTAGTTGGCGCACGTGGCCGGGGTTCCGGTGCGGTCTCCGACCACAGTTAACAAGAATTCCGATTTCCCAAGCATCTAGTCAACGCGCAGATTCGTCCAGTTTAGCCGCCTGAAGAAAATATGCCTGTGTCTCGGAAGAATGCTAAGTTAACAGTACACTTGTCAAAATTGTAGGGGAATTTTGAAGTGTTTTTTCCCGGGTATGAATTTGAAACAGGCTTATACAGCAGGATTTATGGGTACCAACAAATGTCGTGACGACTTCTCAACTGCAACTCGTTTTTGCATAACACAGATAACGAATAGAATTCGACAACAATTTAAATTTACAGAAAATCCATACATAACAGCAAGAGTCAGAGGTCAAAGTAAAGAATAATCAGGTTGGCGCTCCTAGAGCAGTGCTCATGGATGAAGTCAGAACTGGAACATATTGACCGCTGTTTCATCCAGAACAACTTTTCGGTGGAAAAGAGAATGCACTTTACCATCTGATTGGCAGGCTCGAATAGACATTTGTGAGTTCAGAGATGGTCAGCTGTTCATGGTAGGCCTTTTCAACCGACACTGTGGGTGCGTAGGTGGAGAGAGGAATGTGGATATGGGTGTAGGGCACGAGGTTGGTTTGAAATTCAATGAGATCTACGTTGAGAGCGCCATCGAAGTGTAGTGAGGCGGTAATGGAACTGACGATCTGGACGATGAGTCGATTGAGATTTGTGTATGTTGGCTGCTCGATATCCAGGTTGCGTCTGCATACGTCGTAGATTGCCTCGATGTCGATAATACAATCACAGTCTGAATTTTCCAGTGGAGATCTGTGGGGATGGATAGATTGCAAACTCGAGTTCAGAATTCTTTCCGTAGTCCACACTGAGGCATTCCGCCATGAGTGAGGTTAAACCGGAGCTCGTTACTCTACCGAAGGGAAGGAAGATAAGAAAGCCAGTGCATTGGTCGGCGAGTTTGCGTATTCTATCCAAGACCAGGTCGACTATTTCTTTGCCGACTGTATAGTGACCGCGGACAAAGTTCTTTAATGCATCCTCTTTTCCACGGAAAAGTTGTTATGGATGAAACAGTAGCCGATATGTTCCAGTTCTGACTTCAACCCCTACTGTCAGCTCAAGATCCACGAGAATTGTTCTAGGAACGTGTTTGCCAACCCCGGTTTCCCTGAAGAAGGTCTGAAAGGAGTCATCGCCTTCTCCGACCGTTTTATATCTGGGCACTTGTCCAGCAGATTGAGTTCCATGCTCCCAGCACGCATTTCAGATTTGTACACCACCCTGGCCAGCATGTGTACTCCCATGGCAGGAACCTCTCGTACTGGAGTTGGCTTCATGCTACGTTTCAGGGAAAGAAGACTTCAGGTTACGTTTAGAAGCTGCTCACCCACACTCCACCCCATATGTTATGCAAATACAGGTTGCAGTTGACAAGCCATCATGTAATTTGTTGGTACCAATAAATATTGCTGTGAACGCCTGTTTTAAAAATGTAGGTTTTTGATTTTCACTATGCATACGTCTTGATATCCCTCATTACCGGTTAGAACCCTTGACGGACGAACAGTCTCTCGTATTCACTCTTAATTACGGAGTTTCTTACTCCAGAGTTGTTTTTCTATTACTCAATGTCAAGTCGGAGCAACCTCAGTTATTAACACAAGACCCGTTTGCCCTGTAAAGACCTGTTTTACACAACAGAAAAAGTAGCAATCACCGGGAATGGTAAACTGTTTGTATGAAGTTTCGAGTAGTTGACTAGTCTATGTATACTCAGAGACTGGAGAGTCGAAACGTCAGACAAACAACCTACCTCTCCCAGTGAACGTACCATCATCCTCATCGTCATCATCATCATCATCATCATCATCATCATCATCATCATCATCATCATCATCATCATCATCATCATCATCATCATCATCATCATCATAATCATCATCATCATCATCATCATCATCATCATCATCATCATCATCATCATCATCATCATCATCATCGTCGTCGTCGTCATCATCATCATCATCATCATCATCATCATCATCATCGTCATCGTCATCATCGTCATCATCATCATCATCATCACCATCATCATCATACATACATACATCGTCGTCGGTCGTCGGCATCATCGTCATCAGCGTCGATCGGTAAATTAATTAGGTAGGTGAGATTAAGCCAAATTGAGTGGAGTATGAGTAAGGTGAGTGGTTAGTGGAAAATTAAGGTAATGTAAGGTCATTAATTAGTGAGTGAGTCAAAGGTAAAGTGAGTGACGCAAATCAAGTCATGGAAGTCAGAGTGGTCAAATCAGTGAGTAGTCATCATCAACTACCAGTGGTTGGTGGTCATGGTGCGTCTGGTCGAGGTGAGTTGGACGGTGGGTGAGGTGAAAGTGGGTGAATTGGTGGAGTGTGGTAGTGAGTGGGTGGTGAATTGGTGTAGTGAGTTGAATTGAGTGGTAGATTGAGTGGTGAGTGAGTGGTGGTAAAGTGGGTGGTGGGTGGTGGATTAGTCGAGTGGTGGCGTGCGTTTGAAATTGAAATTAAGTGGAGTGCATGGAGTTGGTGGTGGGTTAGGTCAGTTGGGTGGTGGTGAATTGAATTGAGTGAGTGGTGGTGGTGGTGGATTGAATTGGTTGGTGGGTGGGTGGTGGTTGGTGGTTGGTTGGTTAGTTGGTGGTGGTGGTAGTTGGGTGAGTCGTTGATTGAATAGTGAGTGGGTGAGTGGGTGGTGAGTGGTTGAGATTGAATTGGTGGTGAGTGGAGTGAGTGTATGAATTGGTGGGTGGTGAATTAATTGAGTTGAGTGAATTAGTGGAGTGGATTGAATTGGTGGTGGAGTGGGTGAGTGGTAATTAGTGGTGAGTGAGTGTAATTTGGGTGGTGGGTGAGTGATATGGTGGAGAATTTGGTGGTGGGTGTGAGGGTGGATTAGTGAGTGGTGGTAGTTGGTGGTCGGTGGGTGGTGAGTAAGTTGAGTGGTGAAGTTGAGTGGTGGTGGGATTGGTGGTGTGGTGGGTGGGTGAATTGGTGGATGGTGGTTTGAAAGTGAGGTGGTGGTGGATGAGATTGGGTGAATTGAATTGAGTGGTGGTGGTGGGTGAATTAGTGTAGTGGTGGTGGGTGGAGTGGTGGTGGGTGGTGTGGTGGTGGTGGAGTCAGTGGAAATTGAGTGCGTGAGTAAATGTGAGTGGTGGTGTGTAGGATGAAATGGTGGAGTGAATTAGTGAGTGGTGGTAAATGGTGAGTGGGTCGTGGTGGAGTTAAGTGTCAGTGGTGAGTGGTAGTCGGGTGGATGATGTGAAATGAAAGTAAATTAAAATTAAAATTAAATGGAGTAAATTAAATTAGGTGATAGATGCGGTCAGTCGTCATCATCGTCATCATCGTCGTCGTCGATGTAGTGAGTAAAGTGTCAGATAAATGTCGTCGTCGTCGTCGTCGTCATCGATCGTCATCAGTCATCATCATCATCATCATCATCATCATCATCATCGTCATCGTCATCGTCATCATCATCATCATCATCATCATCATCATCATCATCATCATCATCATCATCATCATCATCATCATCATCATAATCATCATCATCATCATCATCATCATCATCATCATCATCGTCATCATCATCGATCATCATCATCATCATCATCATCATCATCATCATCATCATCATCATCATC
>WEDG01002497.1:0-62416 GCA_017591395.1 Schistocephalus solidus
CACATCAGGCAACTGACCGGCTCGGAGAGTGTCTGATTGTGGGTGGGGAGAGAGGAGGTCGAGAGCTCAGCGTATTTTCCTCCACTATAAACAATCTGACGCGCCTGAAACTATCACGGTGCGCTAAAAGCCGTGGCTTCGGAAGGTTGCCAACTGACGGGATAACTTGGACCGCGTGGTCAGCCCAATGTGTGTTTTGTGTGGAGTGGCTGACTTGCGGACTGAGAGTCAGGCTGCAATGGCTCCTTCTTAATGTGGCCTTTATGGCACTCCACCCGTGGGATCCGAGCCAGGTGTGGTGGCACGCCCAGGGGCGGCTTTGGCCGCGCCAGCCACCTGCGCCCCTCTCCCATCTCCGGTCTTCTTGACTCTGTCTCTGACACTGGACTCAAGTGGGGGAGGAGGAGAGAGATGCGGTAGCTGCAGCGCAAGGCTACTATCACTTAAAACTAATTCACGCGCAAGTCACCGTCCCTGCACCACCTGGTGTGGAGCATACGGTGGACCTCGTCGAAATCGACGGTCGAACTGCCATGATGTAGAACTGACGCACATGAGAAAACCCTGGCAGTTTTGATGGAATTCGACTTCACAATAACAAGTGCTGTATTAATATTTGCTATGACCAGGCTGATTCTTTGAGTTTGGTCTTATTGTGTATCATATTTTGTGTAGAGAAGAACCATAATGTTCATCCTTTAGATTATTTTTGGATACGATCATAACATGTGACACATAATGACCTAGTGAACACTTCTCCGTATTATAGATTTGGAATTAACTGTGACAGGAATGGAAGAATCCGAAACTTCAAAAATGGAAATCGGTATTGTGAATTATTTTGTCATCATTTGTCTAAAATTTAACAAAAGTTTTTAATGTACACAGGGACATATCACATTAGGACATTCATCTGCGAAATGTCATATTCACGGAGTGTGTGCTGATTTAGAACCGTAGGAAAACTTCATTTGACTCACTTTTAAATAAGTTGGCGGCCTCAGTGGAATTCGACCAAACAACAGTAAGGAAAAGGCTTGTATTATTATTGTTCGCAATGGCAAGTCCGATTTCCTGTGGTTCGCCTTATTGTGTATCACATTTTGAATGAAGTAGAATCATAATGTTTATACTTGAGATTTCTTTTTCATACTTTTTTAATATGTGACACATCATGAACTAGTAAAAACTTCTGAATATTAACGATTTGGACTTTACTGCGACAGAACAGACAGAATTCT
Organism: Schistocephalus solidus; assembly: GCA_017591395.1. NCBI lineage: Eukaryota > Metazoa > Platyhelminthes > Cestoda > Diphyllobothriidea > Diphyllobothriidae > Schistocephalus > Schistocephalus solidus. The sequence goes on from WEDG01002497.1 coordinate 1,242, forward strand.
AAACATCAACAATGGAAATTGGTAGTGTGAATTCTTTGTCATATTTTGTCTGAATTCCCATGAAATGTTTTAATACACACAGCCACATATCGCATTAGGACATCCATCTGCAAAATGTCATATTCACATTTTGATTCACTTGTGAAAACCTCGGTGGCCTCATTGGAACAGATCATGGAATAGCAAAAACTTATGCATATTTTAAATGTTAACATACCTATGACGCAGTGGACGGGGTCTGAAATCGCTCTTACACATTAGCCTGCTGTATGTTTTCTTCATTTTTGTAAAGCACAAATTCCACTGTGCGTTCTTAATATTTGTTTGAATACTTTATGCTTACAAAGCGTGCAGGAGAATGAGAAGAATTAACGGCCATGAATCTGAAACCGGGTTTATTTGGGACATTGCCTCCTACATTCAACTTCAGTGGTTACAAGGATTCAACAAAACTCTAACATTTCTACATTATAATAATGATGGAGTTGGGATTACGTTGAACGGAATAAAAGTCTTTTTATCCGTGCGCAGGCTATGCTTATGGCATCGCAATCTAAGATGTAACCGCTTTTTGTGTAAACTTACAGACACTGCTGAGGGACGTAATTACGTGTCCAAAGGCTTAAATTAATATGCTAAATGTGCAAACCTTAAATTATTGTGATCATTGAAGTAATTCTGCTTTCATGTCATGGTGAAGACTCACCCATCAGACCTGCTCCCTCCGCCAACATTTTGAGGCATGAGGCACATTATAATCATGGTCAGGCCCGGTGTAACTATTTCATTTGCTTCCGCAATTGCAACTTCATTGAAATATTTGTCATTTGTCTCAAGGTCAAATGCATCGATGAAGTTTAAAAATATATTGCTTTCTCATCTTCAGTTATTTGCAACCTGATGTAGCTTTAGTGCCTTTCACATCACCATCACGGCAGTTCGACCGTCGATTTCGACGAGGTCCACCGTATGCTCCACACCAGGTGGGGCAGGGACGGTGACTTGCGCGTGAATTAGTTTTAAGTGATAGTAGCCTTGCGCTGCAGCTACCGCACTCTCTCCTCCTCCCCCACCTGAGCCCGGTGTCAAGACAATGAATAATGTGTGCACCGGCCAAATAAAATATTTTTGTGCTTTTCAGATGTGAACGCATCATCCGCAGAGGAAAGGGTATCCCGTACAATCCTACCATTATTAAATATTGCCTAAATATTGGAAACCGATTTCAAAAAGGCATCAGTCCTCTATAATGAACACTCCATTGGCTTTTTAAAAAAATCTTCTTTTTATTAAATTTCTCTTATTCATTTTAAAATTTTCACATTTAACATCCACCTGCTCTTCATTCCTGGTATTTTTTAAAACTTACCAACTTACATTTCGAACCTTATTAATGCAAACCATTTATTATAATTTTTTATCATGAAGAAAGAAAACATTTTTCAGCGTTCCGCGTGAAATCGTCATTTTAAATGAAACTTCTACTAGAAAGTTCGTTCATAGATGGGTCAGGCGCTCATAAACCAGTATTTTATTCGATATTGGTAGTTTTAATACTAATTAAGCGTTTCTGTAACCCTTATTAAGATGGCGCTCATGAACGTGTGTATTTTATACTCTTTCGAGCACTCATTTGGCAAAGCTCTGAATGCTGTCCTCCAAAATGCATTCTTTTAGAGGAAGCAAGATCTTTGGGACCTTATGAGGCAGGAAAAATGACAGTAGGACCACTCTCTGACTTGAATTTTTTGATCAAAGAAAATCCTTAAACATATATGTATACGTCATTGCAAAAGGTTAGGTCTAAAAAACGGCTAATTTTATGGCGATTAAACGAGCAACTAAAAATTTCTTTAAAACAAAACAACATTAATTGAGCAGTGTATGACGTGGTTTTCGACAAAACCACTCATGCTTAACCGGTAGGTTCTGTTCAATTGAGCGGAAGCCCTGATCGATAGATAAAGGCACGTGGATCGATGTTGTTGACATTGACATTAAAAAAAGCTTTTGATAGTGATCAACACCTGTGGTTACTATACAGGGGTCGATAATTTTGGATAAGAGGGAACATAATAATCGGCCGATTGCAATCTGTGTGCGTTATCAATACAAACCTAATGTTGGCGACAGTTTTGAGTCGGGTGCCTCAGGGTTCTCTGCTCGGGTGATGTAAATCGAACACATAATTTTGCATTTTAAACTTGTGTTCAATTACTTGCTACGTGCGTACTTAATTGCGACAGCCCGACAGACGTCGAGGTTAATGAGAAACGGAGATCGGTGCGCTTACAGATGGAAGTAAGACTGAACATATTACTGGGTATTCTGCTCAAAACGAGTGAGTATTTTTGGTATCTTTGCGTTTTAACCCTTAGATAGAGCAAGCCATAACTCGAAGTAAGACAATATTGAGCTCACATTGCACGACAGTTCCACCACCGATTCTGACGTTATCCGCCGTGGGATGTGGCACAGGTTGACCGTATGTACGTTAATTTGGGTGTCAATTTGTTTTTTGTGATAGAAAGCTTGAATATAATCTCGCATTGTCCTGCCCCTTGCCACCACTGGGCCCAGTGTCAGGATTGGAAACGTTATTCGTCACATAGGGACCAAATGGTGCAATCATACGGTCATGTCCTTATCCAACTCTAAGTGGATTCAATAACACAAGACCTTCGTTTGCTGAATAAAAAATGTGAGATAATATTTTGCGTCTATACCATTCAATCTCATAGTATTTTGCCTTGAAATTATCGCCATGTTCTGTGCCTACTGATTTTATGTGAGTTAACGTTGGCATTTGAACAAAACGACAAGCGTTTCTTTCAAAGAAATGAAGACATTTCCATGCACAGCTGTATCGTATAGAGGGTTTGCTGGCGAAAATCACTAAATGTGTCCTTTATTCTAATTCATCGTTTTCCTATTTATTTCTGAAAACGCCGCGTTCATATATAGAACATGAAATAGCTCATGCTATTTGTGACCAAAATCTGTGAGTAATTAAACGTAAATCTGATCTCGGTATTTTAGTTTGTTAAGTTAACTCGAGGGTTATAAATCCTCTTACCAAACATGTCGCACATGTTCAATCTCGTAAATTAAAGAAAATAGGCAGCAGAGTGCCGAAATCGGAGGTCGCCGAATAAATAGGGCATTTGCGATGTTCTTTACTATCAGATAAATCAATTTGCGTTCTTCTGCAATGTGCTATAAACCAAGATTAATATAAGCAAGATTATTTGTAAGTTAATCCATTCGTTAACTGGCAAATAACATCCTAAATCAATGAAAGTCCGGTGCAGGCAAGTGTGGGGAATCGCAATTTTTTTCGGAAAACAAACAAACAATCCCGCTTTAAAAATTGTTTTTGTAATTTAGTGACGATTTTCCCACGAAATACCATAATACACCCTACAGACTGTTTTTTTTTTTACCAAACTCTGAATTAGAAGTGTAAAAATATTCGTAAATGATAATGTGGATGCACATCCTCTGAAAAAATACCTGCATAAGTCTATTTAATCTCCGGTATAAAAATGGAACGTTATATTACTACCTGAACACACACTTGCCGTCTAAATCTGCTTCTTTTTATAAGTCGCGTTGCGTTAATGCCTGGTTGCCATGCACTGTGCAGTTTAATACGATACATTCTCACACAGTCGAAACTATTCGGCTGTTTATACTCCTTTGTATTGTCAATTCACACGGCTTTCATGTAAGTTACAGAGGATGAGAAGATAAGTCGGTTTCAACAGTTATACTAAATTGCATTTTGTTCAATTAAAGCTATTTCAAACTATGTTAAATTGCATCTGCTGACATGATAATTTTCTGCCTTTGCTGTCAAATCTTCCGATAAGCTTTAATTTACTAGCCAATTACTTCACATGTTATTTGCAAATGTGGACACCTCTACCTCTCGCTTACGTCGGAATACTTATTTGTGCCTTTGCGTGCAGTTTTTACGCTAAAAACTATCAATGGAAGTTTATTTTCTGTCCAGGATGAGCACAGCTCACATTTATCCTTGAATTGAATATCCAAATATCCAAACACTTTTAAAGTATATCGAAATAATGCAAAGTCATCAACTCAATTGTTTTTTTGACAAATGAAACTGATGATGGTGTGTAAATCAGAGTTATTATATTTAACGTTTTTTTTAAATCTTGGTAGCTTAGTTGGAATGGGATGTTGACTCAAAAGTTCGCAGAAAGTAGTGTACACACTAAAATTCACAATTCACAAGCATATGTTTTTCTTGACGCGACTTTTCGCATATTCAAAGGCAACCGCTCACCGAGCGCTTTATGGGACATATTGATCGTGATTTTGCCTTATGCATGCGGTAAGACTGTTGATGATAATGGCTTATACACCACAAACGAGCATTCCAGTCTCATATTCCTTCGTCGGTAATGTTTTTCTGCCTATTGCTCGGCACCACAGGTTTCGGAGAGCAGATGGCAAGGGTCCATGCGAGCGAGCAGTAGTTGACAGGCGTGCTAGCCAGAGCGAAGCCGGTGTGAGTAAAAGGCTGGTCTGTTAACCGTGACAGCCGGCTGTTCCATATTTGCCAACTTCTTCTGCAGCTAGATGATCGAGACCAGATGACATAGGCTGGGTCACTTATACTGTGAATTCGGGTAATCGTTTAAGGCACCATGAGGATCACTAACTTAGTTTTGATCAAGATAATGTAAGTTGAGTCTAGCAGATGTGACGTCGCCTCCAGCTGCCTAGATTTTACCTCTATTTACATCACCCAAGAAGGGCAACAGACACTGCCATAGCGTTTGATTAGTATTAACAGGCTGGCCGATTTTCATTGGTGGTTACTGTCCCAATTTGCCCTTTATGGTAGGTTGTGGACAGTTAGAGAACATGGAAATTACAGAGTAGGATAGATTTTGGAAAACGCCCCAGGAGCAGTCCTTTGGCTGAGAAGAAAAAGACGCGATCGTTAAGGCATGAACTTTATTCGTTAAACGCTTCGGATTCCAACTTGAATCCAGCTTCACAGAGAGCATACTATACGGGTTGTTCGTGAAAAAATGCAGAATGGATTAAGACAATTGTATCAGAGAAGTCTTTTAGAGGCCTGGGTCTATCCGATGCCCGTCATTGTCTTAACGGTGGGGGTGGTGTGTTATACGGATGTGAGTAATTTGGTTATATCACTTACAGCTGAGCAGCTGCTGGCGGGGCCTGTTAGTCAGTGGGAAGAGTGGGTTTAGTAACCGATCGGTGAGTGCCTGCCTGCCATTCCGAATATTCCCAACCGAAACCAGCAAGACAACGAGCCCGTTTTGCAGTGGCTTATAACCTTGGACAATTAACCAACAGGTCGCAGCTTTGAGCCTCAGTTACCGCAGCAAATTAGTTTGGGTATGGTCTGCAGACGACGGTTGATAAGCATATCAACAGTCAGTGAACCGCCAGGAATTCTGTGATATGAACTAAAGCCAGAACATGCCAGGGATCTGACTTCCCGGATATTGAATGAAGACTCAGGTCATCGGCAATAGTTTCATGAAAAAGGAATCAAACCCTATATACCAGGATTCACGAGGATTGACACGCTACCATCCTGTCACAGAAAGCTTTTGGGGCTGTGTTTACCTTCACAGATGTCAAAATAATCACTAACGCCGGAAACAAAACAAGCCGAGAATTGACTGATGCCTAGACCCCGGATGGGAACTCAGTCAGCCGATCTGGCTGCCACATCCACAGAATGGTGATGCAGGGCCAGTGATATGTGCGAATTACCTTTAAGTGATAGTTAACTTGGGCGGAAGCGGAGTCCGGCGCAGACGAATAAACCCACGGAGAGGGAGAGGTGGGTTTGGCATGAGCCCGCACCCACGCGTTTTCATGTTAAGCACGCGGGTTCTAAAGTTTGGCATTTGTCATGGGACCAAATCCCAAATAATGCCTGCTGTGCCCTGATGTGGTCCCATGTTGGTACGGCGCATATACCACGCTACCCGTTTAGGGGGCGTGATGTGCACATCACGATATTTCGACCGTCTATTTCGATGAGGTCCAACGTATGCTCCACACCAGGTGGTGCAGGGATGGTGACTCTCGTGTGAATTAGTTTTAAGTGATAGTAGCCTTGCGCTGCAGCTACTTACACTTTCCTCCTCCCCACTCCGGACCCCGGTGTCAAGACAGAGTAAAGAAGACCTGAGATGGGAGAGGGCGCAGGTGGCTGGCGTGGCCGTAGCCGCCCCTGGGTTAACTACCACACCTGACTCGGATCCCATGGAGTGGGAATGCCATAAAGGCTGCATTGAGAAGGAGCCATTGCAGCCTGTATCTCAGTCCACTAGTCAGCCACTACATACAAAAACACATTGAGCTGACAACGTAGTCCGAGTTATCCCGTCAGTTGGCAACCTTCCAAGCCACGGTTTTTAGCACATCGTGATAGTTTCAAGCGCGTCAGATTGTTTATAGTGAGGAAGATGTGCTGAGCTGTCGGCTCACGACTTTCCCCACCCCCACCATCAGACCACTATCCAAGCAAGTTAGTTGTCTTAGTTGGGATTGGGCACATTGTCTGATGGGTCGGCGTGTCCGTCTTTGCGCGCCACAGCATGACTGGCCCCCAAAACGCACACACGAGGATTCATTAAATCAGGGGATATGGAGGAGCCATTACCGTCTGACTCCCAGTCAACTGGGCAGCCACTCGACACACGCAGCACATACACTGGGCCAACGGCTTGGTCCGCTGTAAGCGTCAGTTTGGCAGACTTCCCAGCCACGGTTTCTAGGAAACCGTGATATACTCTGGTAAATGGTGATTTTGAGGGTGTTGTCTATGTATTAGTGCAAATGGTGTGCGCTGATGTGGCTAAGCCTCCGGTAAATTACCACAGGTTGTCAGGGAGGCGCATGGTCCTAATAGGCACACGCAGTGTAAACGTGCGGGAGCAGTGAGGGCAGTGGAGGCGGGTGCAGCGACTGTATGTCGGAGCCCCAGGCAATGGTTCAGCAGCCTCCGTGCGATGGATTCGCAGTTAAATGACCAGGTCGATGCGTGAGTTGAAGTTGCGGGCGTATTGTGAGCAGGAGAAATCGGTAGAGGCTGGGGGGATGTCATTCATGGTAGCGTGGGTGGCAGTGGCTGTAAGAATGGCAGGAGCAGAGGGTGTGCATGATGTATCGGTGTTGTCGGAATTGCGGTGAATTCTGCTGTCATGGATGTGCATGTGACCGAATAGGGCCATGCGATGAGTAAATTCGCTAGAACAGTGAGGACAGCTGAGGCGAAGATCTCTGCTGTGTGTTGGTGCGCCAGGCACTGGTTCACCAGTCTCTCTACGATGGATTCACAAGTGACCGCCCAGTCCGATGCGTAAGGTGAATGTGCGGTCGCATTGAGGACAGTTTAGTTGAGAGTCTCCATCGCTGACGGTGGTGGTGGTGATGGTAGTGAAGGCGAAGGTGGTGTTGGTTGTGGTGGTGCGTGTAATAGGCGATGAGTAGAGGGATGTGTCTCTATGATGGTAGGAGTAATGGAATTGATGCCATAAATGCGAGTGGGGGAGTCTGAAGGAGGGTTGGCAGAATTGACGTAGAAAATGGAAGTCAGATTGTTTGTGCATTGCGTCCGAAGATGTCCAACCAAGCTGATTCTCGCGCAGAAGATCCGTTGAAAGCACGGGCATGTTGGCATGGCCTTGGAATCGACGATGTTGGTCCGGGGTGCTGGTGACTTTCGTGCCGCTCTTTTGGCCTTGGTGGCGGTGGTCCGGTTGGCCTCATAGATTGCTGAGCCAGTCTTCACGGATCTTCTCCATGCTTGTCTATCCTGGGTGAGGTCCTCCCAGGTCGCCGGGTTGATTTGCAGTTGCTTTAGCGATATCTTCAAAGTGTCCTTGTTGCGTCGTTTTTGACCTCACTGCCGGCGAGAATCCATAACAGCATCTCCGTAGAAAAGTCGTTTGGGTAATCGCTCGTCGTCCATTTTTACCAGGTGGCCGCTCCATCGCAGTTGAACTTGCCTCAGCATAGCGTGGATGCTGAGGATTCCGGTCCGCTCCAGGACTTCCGTGTCCGGGATCCTGTCTTGCCATCTCAGCTTCAGTATTCTGCGGGGGCAGCTGAGATGAAAATGATTCAGCTTCCTTGCTTTGTTCGAGTAGACGGTTCAGGTTTCCGCTCCATAAAGGAGTGTCGTCAAGACGACGGCCTTGTACATCTTCAGTTTGGGGTTAAGGTGAATACCATGGTGATTCCACACAGAGACCTGCAGCCGGCCGAAGGCCTGACTAGCTTTGGAGATCCGTTGGGCAACCTCGAAATCGATTCTCGTGTTGTGAGACATCGATCTTCCTAGATAAGCGAAGGTTTCCACGTTTTTGAGTTGCGCACCGTTGACGTTGATTCAAGGATCATTGTATTCCGCACTGGGTGGCGGCTTGTGCATGACAACCGTTTTGGCTGTACTGAGTAGAATCGAAAATTGGCGCAGCCTGCGTCGAAGAGGTCCATACTCATTTGCATGTCCTCCTCTGTCGCGGTGTTAAGGGTGCAGTCGTCCGCAAAGAGCAAGTAATGGACTGTAGGCGTAGACACGGGCGTTGGAGCCTGCATATGCCGACTGTTGAGAAGGTGCCCGTCAGTTCTGTAGGCGATGCGGATACCAGGCTGCTCATCACGATAGGCGTCCATTAGCATAGCCGAGAACATGAGACTGACAATTCTCTTGTAGCTGGCGGGCGGCAAAGATCATATCGGTTGTTCCGTGGTGTCGGCAGAAGTCACATAGGCTTCCTAAGAGCAGGCCCTGCTCTAGGTGACCGTTAAGACGATTGAGAAGGATACGGGCGAAGATCTTCCCGGCGATATTGAGCAACGAAATGCCTCTGTTTTTATCACAGAGTTGCCGGTTCCCCTTTCGTTTGTAGAGATGGACGACGGTCGCGTCTTTGAAATCCTGAGGATTTTGTCCTTGGCGCCACATCTCCTGGAAGAATGTGGTGAGTTCTGCCATCAGCCGAGGGACGCGCGCATACATTGGCCTTTGCGATCAACTGCAGACCTTCCTTGCCTTGTTCCTCCTATATATTTCCCTTTTTCTGATACTGCTGCTATATCTGACAGTGGCCTCCTTAACGAGCTTAAAATCTTAGAATAATCACTAGATTGTTCATTTGCTCGACTTTTCTCCTTATTTACTCATGCAAGCCACCTTTTCATATATTACTTGCTTTGACAACTAAGAATCGATCAAGCTCTTTATAAATCGCAGCCGATCAATTTATGTGTTAATTTGACCTCATTGCCGTTCCAACGTTACTTCGCAGTTTTTTTTACTCTCCGTACTTGAGCATAAATTTGTCTGTATTATCTAGGCAACTGATAGGCATGACTTCATGCAATCTAAGCACTGCTTGTAATGAGAGCACCGCAATTATCGAACCGAGTTCCGTTTTGGAACAAAAGGTGACAATTGCCAGGAGAATAAGTCTAATCTATACACAACTTAACATCCTGAAATTCGTTTGTGGGCGCCTGTGATTGGCTGTCCTAGAGCCATGTAGAGAACTGTGGTCAAGTGACTTCTGGCGCGGCGTTGCCTCCACATGCGAAAGGCATGGTCGCGTTTCCTGTGATCAAATGGGCGTTTCCTGAACACCTGTGGTTTTATGTAGATCGGTAAATGCGTAAATAGCAGTCAAAGTACATCACATTGACGGTAGAATAGCATAACTCTACTTTGTCTTGATTGCTGCAAGCAATATGACCCATTTGATATGTTCGTATACCTGGAACGCAATTAAGCATGCAGTTTTCAGGTCCCGTTCTGCTGACATGCTACTTGTGGGGGTGGCCAAACCTCACCGATGTAATTCTTTCCCGAAGATGCATATTCGATTTTTATTTTGAAAACATTATTGGACTATAAGTTCGTGACATGCTTGCTTCACATACCACCACAGACTTTTCTAATATAACTCCATGCTGAGGGTTTGCGTGGTTTTTTTATAGGTCGAAAGCTATTAAGAATGAGGTGAAGGAGACAGAAGCATCAGAAAATCATTCAGCAGAATCCGCAAACTCAAAACATTCGAGGAAGAAAACCCGGAGGGAATTAGTAAACTTCTGCTTCTATACGCATTTGATATTTCATGGGTGACCAGAACAGGCCCTAATGGATCTTAGATCGCCGGTTTCAGCTCCGACGCACCCTTTCAGATAATCGGAACTCAGTTATTCCATACCAAGAAACAAAGTGTTTAAAGCTCAAACAAAAATTACCCCCTGGTCTTCCTACAGTGACCATTACAATGGGGTTAATTCAATCGAACCCAACATCAATTGAGTATGGTGGGGCAGAGCAGGTGAGACCGATTTGAAGGAATTTCCAGTGTCAAAAAAGGAAGATAGAGAGTTTCAGAGTGGAGATCTACTGCAATCGACCAACGTTTCAGGAGTCATTTATGTACCACCAATGGTCAATTGCATAATTAAAACAAACAGATGCGGGCGGAAAAACTTTTGCCGTATCGACCCACACGGTGGGCCTTAAGCCTAAAGAAACATGGCTACCCAGCGTTTCCTCAATACAATCTACCACAAAGGGCAGATGAACACCTAAAATCCTGTCCTTTTGGAAGGCAGATTACGACCAGCATTCAGCATGGGTCAAGAACACATACCTAACGACACGATTCATATTCCGCACAATGCACTCTGTTCCGACTCTTGTTCAAGGTTATGTTAATTGTAATCTATGTACTCGATTGTTTACTCTGTCTGATTATTTTCTATTTCAAGACTACGAAATGGCTAAGAACGTGGATTCATAATTCGGCTCTGGACGTGCTCTTGAGTTGATCAATGCACCTGAGAGTATCATCCTTGAAGGGCCTGTGGTGGTATGTCCTGGTCATAGGAAAGTAATAATTGCCCTATGTTGCTAGCCGCCATACTTGTAGACTTCGGTTGAAATTATGTCTGTACTGATTGTCTCAAGAAGGGAAGGAGCAAAATAAAGATGATCGTTTCTGCCCAACTGAGACAGTCGGCTGTTGACTAAAGTTTGATAAAGATCTGGAAGTAGGCGGTCTCGGATCGTGAAGTGCTCCTTCAGAAGGTTTATTTATTGCTGTCTCAGCAGTGTGTGCTAGTGGACTTGACATTTGAGTGGCGGGAACATCATCATGATGGGGCCCTCTGGGCCTTAAATATACAATTTATTTATTTATTTATTTATGTCACAATGGTTAGCAAACCCCTCTATCTTGTCATCTTTGCGAGGCAACTGGTTATTACGCGTCACCCTTTGGTCCTGTGTAAAAATTATGAAAATTTATTATCGTCGCTGTTGTTCATTGTGCAGTTAAAGCGCTAATTTTGTTTCAGGAATACCAGCCTGCGGATGTCCTCGTCATTATCATCGAACCATACGGCGTGGTGTCAGCGTATGCGGTTCACAAATTTCATCCGAGTAGCCTAGGTGGTATCACTGGGTTTTTGTATTCCCTGGGCTGACAGTTTGGGGTTCACATAGTTGCTTCCAGCAAATCCAAATTGAGCCGCAGCATATAATACTTTATTTAAATGTTTGTGATAGTTACTCATCCTGCCACAGCCTGCGTGTATGGGGTAGGTTGCTTATGTTTAAAAAGGAGACATGATGATCGATCTAGCTGAGGGCATGACAAATAGCCTTCGTTTCTAATATTTTACACTTCTCACGTCACGGACATATACCATAGTCCAGAAAATTCTATGAAATCTAGCAAGTGTACGCACGGATAGGCTTCTCCAGAAAGAGACGTCGGATGAAGTTGTCCGTCAGGAAAATAATTTATTCCGATTTGTCCCACCCCGATCGAAGGCCATTACGTTTTCAGCGGCCGATCCCACGTTGACCAAGAGAGCGCAGCATATGTGACTGCTTGAATCCAGTTCGTCTGCTTTGTGGGTAGCCGTTGGTAATTCAGGGCACGTTGAATCTTACAAATATTACGGATTTGTTGCCGATGAGTGGCAGCCTCCTGGTAATGAGACGGTTAGTGACTTTAAATAACAGGCGGGATAACTGTCTCATAAAGCTACTTCCGATTCTGAAGGTGTCTCCTTATTCTCATCTTTCTGCCGGTAGCCGTCCGAGCAGAAGATGTTATGCATAACAGCTACCGCGCCAGGTGACCATGATCTCAGTGGCAGGTATCTGACAACCACAGTGCTCACCTTCTGACTGTCAATGTTGGCTAGACTGTCCTCATTTCCAGACACTGTTGCCAACGGATTGACTCACGGCGAAGGAACCTTGTAGAGGGAGCAGTTTTTGCTGTGGGAAATTTTGGAGATGGGAAAAGGAGGTTTCCTTTGTTTCTGTTTTTCCCAGCATTTTAACTCCACAAGACGGGATCAGCTCGCCAATGTCGTGTTTTTTCCAACAATTACTTAAGTCTTTATCTAACCACTTACCCCCCCCCCCCGAGGTAAGTAGGGCCGTGCACACACTATAGGTAGCTGCTAAAAGGGGTGGTGGGGGTGGTCGGTGAGACGCCGAAATGCGTACTAACTACAGGTGACTGCCGAATTCCACTTCCTTTAGTAGAAAGACGACTCACGTTATCTTGGGCTACGTACGCGTTTGCACGAGACTCTCCGCGTAGGCGTTTACGTTCAATGGCGGGAGGAAATTTCAAACTTGGTTGTGGGACTACCGACTGCGAAGACGCGCACATGCTAGGCGCACACATATGATTTACCCCGTCGGTCAAGGAGGGTTACCGCAGTGGGGCGCTAATTGGAACACAGGTGAGGGCTGGGTTCATCGCTGATTTCGGAGGGGACTTGCAAGATTATATTTATATGCTTTCTATTTCAGCATGGTTGTAGCTGCAGTACCAGACACAGTTGATGTCTCTTTTGAAAAGATGAAACATTTTGTACTATTTGCAATGTAGATCAGGCCCTGTGCGTCATGCGTAGGCGGGTTGGTTTGCATTGTCACAGAATGCGCCTGAGCCCAGTGCCGTTGTTATGACACTGTCCTCACAGATGACTGGAGGAGCGGAGAGCGCCACAGATGATGGGACACATGGTGAACATCGTGAATTGCAAAGGTCGAATGTATCTTTTTCTGGTATAACTAGTTAAACTTCGGTCTACCTACCGTAGTGTACGGAAATGAATAAAATGATCTTATTTCACTTCTGGTGTCGCTAATGAAACGGCAGTTGCCCAGTTGCAAATCAATGTACAGATTGCGTAATCACGCATCTCAGAGGGTTATATTGCAGGCTTACACAGTCCGTTGTCATTGTTCAATTCACCACGAGCACACGAAAGACGCAGGATATCCACCAATCTTGCATGTCCACAAAGTTTGACGTGAGGTAATACATTTCGTGGTCAACCGGATAGTGACCCTTGGTTCGCAAGGAAAAGAGCTGCAAATCTGGTACCGTTTATTTGTGTCCGGGGTAACTTAAGGACATTCATGTGCCCTTAAAAACGATCACGCGGAAAAAACACCGGGGCCAGATCATGGCACTAAGGGTGTTATTGGTGATACAAACTCATAACAAACATTACACATGGAGGGTGGTGGCGCGTTGTGACATGCCTAGCTGCATGACGTGGACAACTTTACGTCCAAGTACGCGTAGGGGCCTTCGTTCTCTAAGAGACCGAGATCAGTCCACACAAGTCATGCCTCCCGTTTCAACCAATGCCGCGGGTCTCATACTGCCCCGCATGATACGACTGCAAATAAAGCGCTTGTCATAAGTTCTTTTTAAACTCTGCCACTGTACTCTGAACGGGCCACGTTGTAAATACGCCGAACCAGCACCAAGGGCTTATAAGGACACGACAGGCTTTATTCGCGTTGGGGAGGGTTTTTTTATCACGCTTAGTTGCATTGTCACGCAGCACCAGCCATCTGTTGCCTGTATGGCACTTCCATCCACGCCCGATCCCCCCCTCCGTTCTTAATGTCTTCGTATTGACACCGTACACATACGCGGGAGGAAAGAGAGAGAGAGAGAGAGAGAGAGAGAGAGAGAGAGAGAGAGAGAGAGAGAGAGAGAGAGAGAGAGAGAGAGAGAGAGAGAGAGAGAGAGAGCAGTAGCTGCAACATAGTTCTAATACCACTTACAAATAAGCTACGCGCATGCCACCGTCCTTGTGCAGCAAACGATGGACCTCGTCAGGATCAACGTTCAGACTGTCTTTATAGACTCCACCGCTAGGCTCAACCTTAAACCTCAGTCAAACAATATGCTTCTTCCTCGAATCACATGCCTTGCGTTGCGACCAGTTCGCATTTGGTACCGGTTATCTTTTCTACCGTCTGCCCTTGGACACCGCTATAAATACCTCCGAGCCAGTGATCAGTCCTCAGCTTGAGTCAGTCCTCCACACGGTGTTACTTGAAACACTCCCGACTGTCTGCCGTGGAGCGAGGGTTTGTGCCTCAATTAGACAGGGTTGAAGAGTTATCTGGATTGCCGGAAACCGAATAAAATAGAGGTTGGTTACACAGCCTTATACGTATCCCCGTGTGACAGGTTCAACAGACATTCCCTTGTCCTAACTATCGATTACCTTTACTCTAAAGATAGCCGTTGTTTTCATCAGTCAGAAGTTCAATATCTGGCGCCCTTGTGCATGGTACGTTGCCTCAAGGTCATGCACCTTCAGGGTGAGCGGTTCCAGATTCGCTTAACTTTAGCAACTTGACCGACACGCCAGGGCGTGTCCAGAGCTTCGCCGCTGCCCAAAACCTACTTCAGCACACTACACTTCCACGAATGCAGCAACATAATGACTACGCATGACATCGTTCCTCGGTTAATAAAGCCACACCAAGTAGACAACACAAACCTCTGCCACTCTCTCCCAACTCTCCCTCGTTCTCACCCCCCCTCTCTCTCTCTCTCAGGCATAAATAGACGCAGTCAAAACGAGCTCTGGCTTCACCGGTGGCCGATTTTGACTGAAAAAGAGACATGCATTTATGTTTACAGTAAATTATTTCCATAGGTGCCTTCTATCTTGTCCTGTGTCCCGGGATTTGACCTGCAGAGTGTAGTGTAAACACTAGCAAGGCTATTTTATTTGGCCTTTAACCAGGACATGATAAAAGTAACAAACTGCCGTACTGGTGTCTGTCCACCCAATTCCATGGAAAATATGTTCAGCTTGAAGGTAAGAGGCACCTTTAGCGTGAAGGAAGTTAGGGGCAAGTTTAACCTCAAGTTTTAAGAATGGCTTGGATGAATGCTTAAATAGGACACGGGAAAACCAACCGCACCGCCCACTTAAAATATGTCGCCCTGTGATAATTTTGCGGAAGGGTAAATGTTTTCGTGGCTTAGCGCTAACACTCACCCTAACATAAAACAGAACTGGAGCTTTAATCTTAACCCTAGCCATACACTTAACGTAAAACCCTACAGTTGAAACAAACCCAAACTGTGGCCTAAAGCCAAATCCTGACTCAAACCCCAACTCTGACATTATCCTTGAAAGTAAACCGAAAGCTAAACTTAACCCTAGCCTTCACGTTAATCCTTAGCCTGACTTTCCTGGAATTGGACGCAAAACCAGACAAGGCATACTTAATGACTAAGTTTAACAGTGTTAGTGTTAACTATAGGGTATGTTTTTGGGGGCGGTTAAGGTTAAGCTTAAACTTACGGCTATTTTAACTTAGCGCTACGGTTTCTGTTGCAACCTGGAAATATTTTATTTCCCTTTATTATGCGCAGGGTTACCTTTATGATTTGAGCAGAGTTCAGCTCACTACTCGTAACACAAACACTGTTCAGATGATACACCGCAAATTGACCCGCAGTACGGAAGGTGATACCTATCCGTACCAGATAGCAAAATCTGATTTTCGTAGAACTACAGTACTCATTAGGGGAAAAGAATTGACTGTATGTATGGTAACAGACACACGATGGATTTACGGGCAGACCCATGTCTGAGCAAAAATCAGGACACTGTCAAATTTTCTTTTGTAATTTCTTAGGACATGCAAATATGCCACTGGCCGAATCAACCACGCAGCGGGATAACGATTTCTGCAAGCAACAACATGTGCCGGTTTATTTGATTGACAGAGGGAAAGTGTGTTTGAGTGTGGCAGTGGATGATAGCGATAACTAATCCATATATGAAGCGAAGACAGTGAGGCTAACAATGAGATCATTCTCCATGCACTCCACTGAGAAGAAGTCATCAGCATTTTTATTCCAGAGACACTTAGATTCAACAAGCATGGACTGCTTATCATTATAGGCGACCACGCATAACACAACGTATTTGTATCTAGAATGAAAAAAACAATACATTTTACTTCCATATTGACGTATTGGTCCGGTTTTGTGCTTTCGGCTGAAAAGCACCAGTGGATTACAATTGATACAGTTTTATTGCATTACTTGATATTTCCTGAAGAGTAAATGACAAAACACAGCTCTATGAATCACACTTTTAAAGAAATCCTAATCTAATTTTCAACGAATTCTTATTTACATTTTCTACTTGGTTTAAAATTTACATCTTATATTTACTAGATTTCGTACTTCAAATTCCGAGTAAACCATCATTTTGATGACCGCAGTTGCCTCGATAAGGCAGTGAGATATGCAAACTGGAGCCAAAACTATTGAATGGTTAGGGATGCTTTCACCAGAAAGTCGAGATATCAATGTAAAATAATTCGCACGAACGGAGATAACTCGTGTGAGATATTTTATACCACTACAAATAACGAAAGGTGGTCTGGGAATAACACAGTATCCAGTCATCCTGCGTTCCATGAATTCCGACTCGCCTTACTAATTGGAGTACTATGCGTTCTAGAGAAATCCGGCCACATGGTGATGGTCGTGGCTTGTTCGTCTCTTGCGAGAGAATTCGCTGGGTGGCCAATGATTGGGCGCCAATGCTCGCTTTTGACGGTAATTGGATGTTATTTTTTGGCCGGCTTGTCCTTAAGTTCAACGTGGGACGAGGTCATCAGACCTTCAACCAGTACTTCTCTGTGTTTACATTCTACATTATAAGGCCCTTCATTGGCCAAAGTTGTTAGTACGACGTTTGTTCTGCAAACATAACCATGTTTCAATTGAAAAGTCATTTGGCAAACACATATTTTCAGTAATTCATCATCAGGCCCTTACAATTACACGGGCATAAGAATTATGAGATATGTTCATAATTTATAAGTGTCTCGTAAGTCTGTGTCGAGGGGTGTAGGGGGTACTATTTAGGGGTAGCACAACACAGATAGCATTTGGTCGCTCCATTTGTCTCGTACAGGTGGTGAATGCTCCTGTGGCCGCCTCTAACTGGTACCCAACTCTCACCTGTGGCTCCTCGAAGTTGCGTTCTTCCCAGCGGCCGCAGCCCGGGCAACCGCCACGGCTGACAGGTTACACCAGATAAGGGTATACGATGCTATGTGTGCCTCAGCACTCAGCTTCTCTGCCTCCCGAACTTCCCACCTCCCCCTCTCAAAGAGTCCTACGTTGGGGGCGACAGAAACCCCATAGGTGGCCCAGGCTAGCATGGGTCGCTCTCCCACTGAAACAAAACCATGACCCATAGTGGAGTTCGGCATCCGTCTGGGATGTCCAAGCAGCCCTATTTAGGTACATCATGGCTGGCCTCCTCGTGAAGGAAGGGGCTACAAATTGTGCCCTAACAAATGCTGGGTGTCACGTCTTCCGCAGCAGGCAGCGGCTCGCAAATCACAAAATATGCGCTCGTAAAACTCAAGCAAATATTAACACCCCCGTTCACATCCCCTTTGCCACGCTTTCCAGGCAGCTCGGGTGAATCCGCGCACACTAGCAGCCTGGAATGTTTGTACCATGTTAGACAATTCGAGGAGCAACCGGCCGGAACGTAAAGCGGCGTTAGTCGCTCGGGAACTGGCGCGCTACAAGGTGGACATTACTGCTGTCAGTAAAACCCGATTCTCTGAGCAGGGTCAGCTGGAGGCGGTGGGTGCCGGTTACACCTACTTCTGGAGCAGCCAACCAAAGGCAGAGCGACGCGACGCTCGTGTTGCCTTTGCCATCCGGAACGACATCGTGGGACATCTGCCCTGTCTGCCGGAGGGTATTTATGATCACCTGATTAGCCTCCGCCTGCCTCTTCGGGGAGACAAATGCGCCACCGTCATCAGCACCTACGCTCCCCCAATGACGAGCTCTGATGCGGCGAAGGACAAATCCTACGAGAACCTGCACGCCCTGCTGGCGACTGCGCCGAAGACGGACAAGTTAATTGTCCTTGGTGCCTTCAACACCCGCGTCCGGACGGACCACGCTGCCTAAAAGGGAGTGCTGGGTCCCCATGGTCTCGGAAGCTGTAACGATAACGGCCTCCTTCTTCTGCAAACGTGGGCGGAACACCATCTCCTGCTGACCAACACCTTCTTCCGACGCGGGAGAAGGCCACGTGGATGCACCCTCGGTCGTGACGCTGGCATCTACTGGACTATGTTCTGGTCTGGAAACGAGATCGACAGGACTTGCTGGTAACCAAGGCGATCCGCGTTGCCGATGGTTTGACGGATCATCGCCTCGTCATCTCCAAGATGAGGCTTCGACTTTAACCCCGACGAAGGTTCCAAAGTAAGAAACCACCAGGTAAGTTAAATACGTTTTTTTTAATTTGCCTGCTCACTGTTTTGATTTCATAAACCAAATAAGCCAAAAACTTGAGAACCTGCATGCTCCAGTTAATAAGGTCAACGTGGAGGAACGATGATATCAACTGCGAAAAGTCATTTAGTCCACCGCTTTCGAAGTCCTCGGACGCGCACGCGGTTAACACCATGACTCGTTTGATGACAATGACGCTGACATCAGCCTCTTACTCGCGGAGAAAAATGACTACACAAAGCCTACATGGGCCTTCGGACTAACGCAATCAAAGCAGCCTTCTTCGGACACCAGCGCCTTGTACAGCAACAGCTGCGGGAGATGCAGGATGCCTGGATAATGCGAAAGGCTGATGAACTCCAGGGGTATGCGGACCGCAATGAAATTAAAAACTTTTTCATAGCCATCAAGGCCATCTAAGGCCCCTGTACCAAGGGGATCGAACCGCTGCTCAGCTCTGCTGGCTCAACACTGCTGACAGAGAAACCGCAAATTATGAAACGCTGGACCGAGCACTTCAGAAGTTTCCATAATTGCTTATCAGCCATCTCCGATGCTGCCATTGACCGACTCCCTCAAGTGGACAAGAACAATGACCTGGATCTGCCGCCTGCCCTCACAGAAACCATCCGGTACGTGCAGCAGATTTCCAGAAGTAAATCACTGGGATCCGAAGCAATCCCACCGGAAGTCTTCAAGTACGGTGGGCCTCGGCTAATGGCAGAACTGACAACACTCTTACAGGAGATGTGGTGCCAGGGTCAAGTTCCTTAGGATTTCAAAGACGCGGTCATCTTCCATCTCTAAAGGCTGAAGGGAAACCGGCAACTCTGTGATAGTCACAGAGCCATCTCGTTGCTCAACATCGCTGGGAAGATCTTCGCCCGTATCCTTCTCAATCGTCTGAACATCACCTAGAGGAGGGATTGTTCCTGGAAAGCCAATTTGGCTTCCACCGACACCGCGGAACAACCGACATTATCGTTACCGCCCGCCAGCTACATTAGAAATGCCAGAGAATGCGAACTCACCTATACACTACCTTCGTGGATCTAACGAAAGCCTGTGCCATGGTGAATCGCGACGGACTGTGGAAAGTCATGCAGAAATTCGGCTTTCCTGAGCGGTTCACGCACATGCTGCGTCAGCTTCATGACGGGATGACGGTGCGCGTCACTGACAATGAGACGGTATCCGAAACGTTCGCTTTAACCAACGGAGTGAAGAAGGGCTGTGTACTGGCCCCCACCCTCTTCAGCCTAGGATAGACTGGCATAAGGAAGATCCGTGAATACTTGTTCAGCAATCTCGGAGGCCAACCGGATCGCCGCCGCCAAGGCCAAAAGAGCGGAATGAAAATCAACAGCACCCAGGACCAACACCGCTAATGCCCAGGCCCTTCCAACATGCCCGCGCTGTCAATGCATCTTCCGCGCGTGAATCGGCCTGGTTGGTCATCTTCGGACGCAATATACCAACAATCCGACAATTTCAACTTCAACGTAAATTCTGTGAACCCTATTTCGGACTACACCACCTGGCATCAATTCCATTACGACCATGATCATAGAGACCACATCCCAATACTCATCACCTATTAACACAACCGCCACCACAACCGCCACCACCGCCACCACCGCCGCAACCACCACCATCGGCAATGGGGACTCTCTCCTAAACTAACAACAATGCGACCGCACATTCACTTCACGTTTCGGCTTAGTCGGTCACTTGCGAATCCATCGTACAGAGACTGATGAACTTTTGCCTGAAGCATTAACACACAGCAGAGATCACGGCCTCCAAAGAGTTCACCTGCCCCCAAACTGCGCCCTGAAACTCAACTAACGTATCGTCCGGGTCGGTCAACTGCGAATCCATCGCACGGAGGCTGGTTAACCAGTGCCTGGGGCTCCGACATAAAGTCGATGTGCCCGCCTTCACTGCCCTCACTGCTCCCACACATTTACACACCGCATGGGCCTATTAGGACACATGCGCCTCCACGACAACCTGTGGTAAACCTCCGGAGGCTAAGTCACATCAGCGCTCGGCATCTACACTTATACATAGAGAACACCCTCACAATCATCATAATGCACCTGATAAAATCACGGTTTTCTAGAAACCGTGGCTTGGATGGCTGCCAGTCTGACGCTTACACCACACCACGCCGTCGGCCCAGTGTCGAGTGGCTGACCAGTGAACTGGGAGTCAGACGGCGATGGCTCCTCCATATCCCCTGAGTAATTAAATCCTGGTGTTTGCGTTATGGGGCCAGGTCGTGCTGTGGTGCGCGAAGACGGGAACGCTAACCTGTCAGTCAATGCGCACACTCCCACATTTAGACAACGCACTGGCTCGGATGGTGGGTTGATTGTGGGTGTAGTGGAGAGAGTGAGGTCGACGGCTCAGCATATTATTTTTCACTATAAACAATCGGACGCGCTTGAACCTATCACGGTGCGCTTAAAGCCGTGGCTTGGAAGGTTGCCAACTGACGGGATAACTTAAACCGCATGGTCAGCTTAATAGGGGTTTTCTGTGGAGTGGCCGACTGGTTAACTGATAGCCAGGCTGCAATGGCTCCTTTTTATTTTGGCCTTTATGACACTCCCACTCCGTGGGATCCGAGCCAGGTGTGGTGGTACGCCCATGAGCGGCTTCGGCCGCGTTAGCCACATGTGACCTCTCCCATCTCTGGTCTTCTTGACTATTTCATGACACCGGGTTCCGGTGGGGGAGGAGGAGAGTGTGTGGTAGATGCAGCGCAAGTCTACTATCAGTTTAAACTAAATCACGCGCAAGTCACCGTCCCTGTACCGCCCTTCCATAGAGCTTATGGTGGACATCATCGGAATACGACGGTCGAACTGACGTGTGTGTGTGTGTGTCATCTTCCATTGAGCCATGGGCCCAATGCGTGTTTGTGTGGAGTGGATGACTGGTAGACTAAGAGCCAGGCTGTAATGACTCCTTTTTATTGTGGCCTTTATGACACTCCCACTCCGTGGGATCCGAGCCAGGTGTGGTGGTATGCCCAGGGGCTGCTTTGCAGGCTTGTCGTGTGCAATTCTTAGTGCAAATTATTTTGCCAAATTCGATCCCTACAGTCGAATGCTGGGACTCCCAATTACGCTAGTAGAGTACTTAATTCACCTACGGGGAACTTTGTTTTTTAAAGCGTCTTCGCAACCTCGCCGTGCTGAACCCCGACCCAGGTAATCCATTTTGGCAGTGTCTCGTCAAATAGGTTGGACTCATCCGTCCCAATTTCCTACGCTTTTGCATGAAAGTTATCATCACCTAAGAACCGTTTCTCCTCCTATTCTGACTCAACCATGCCTTTTCGCCCCTGTCCTTCATGCTGACGCCAAGGCCGAGTTCAAGTACATGCTTCAGAGGGGCATTTATTGTAAACCTAACAGCCCATGAGGCTCACCAATCCAGATGGTTCCCAAGGCCGCTTCTGGTGACTGGCAGCTCCGTGGTCACTACAGGTTGTTTAACAATTTCACCATCCTGGACCTCCAACCTGTTCGGGCTTTTCAGAGTTTTTCTATGGACCTCTTCGACAAGTATGTGTTTTCAAATACCGATCTTGTCCAGGATTCACTCAAAGCACTATCGCCTCCGAGAACGTTTTGAAGATGGTCGTCAGCACTCCTTGGACTTGTTTAGTTCTTTCGTATGGTTTTTGGACGCACCAATACCTCCCACACATTCCACAAATGCAGTAAGAAAGTTCGTTTTCGACTATCCTTTTTCTAGGTCGCAATTGACAATCTCTTGGTGTGGCCACTTACAGCGCAATGGAATACATGGACCATCTGGCCATGGTTTTTGACCGTCTTCACAAATAAAGTGTTGTCCTCAACCCATCCACGTGTCTTTTTAGCGTTCTCTCCATCGATTTGCTTGGAAATCTCGTCAAAATCCATGGCATCCATTCACTTTCTTCAAAGGTCACGGCCATTTCTGACTTCTAGCCTCCGACTTCCAAGTGTCTGAAGTCTGCTGACACTATTCTGCCACTCACAAATCTCCTCTCTGGTCCCAAAGGTTACTTGGAGTTCATCGCAGATGTCCATGCTGCTTTTAACACCTGTATATCTGCCTTAGAGGATGCCACACTTCTGGCGCATTCTGCCGCCAATTTTACCTCATGGCTGATGCCTGCAATGTTTCAGTCAGTTACGATTCTTCAGCAGTACCTTTCAGATTCGACGCAACCCTTTCCTTTCTTCTCCAGAAAGGTAACCTCGACAAATTTCAAAGGTTGACGGAAGATCGTTGCCACCGTCCTCGCTGGAAATTCAAGAACCATTTTGCATTTCCCTTCGACGGTTTACGGAATGAGGTATCCAACGCAATATCTAAACCCTTTGTTGCTCATATTCAGCTGTCTCCTGACTGACAGTGGTACTCAACTCGAATCCACCCTTTTCAGGCCCAACACCTGGCTGTTATTGGGACGGCCGAGAGGTTACACTGGTAGCTGAAGACCTCCCTCTGCGCTGCAGACTACCTGAGATGGACATAGAATTTAGCAGTTGTTAGCATGAACACAAAGTTTGTTTTATGCGCAAGCTCAGCAGGCGTTGAGCGGATATCTCAACAGCAGATGTGCGATCCTTCCTCGTGAGAACTGAACAATAAACAAATAACCTTTCATTGCTAAAGACTACCACTATCTATCCCGTCCTCGATGTGTACGGTAGTTGTAAAGGCTACAACTACACAGCCCACCAGTGAACGGTGCACGAGCACCAAAAGATGAAGTGGATTAGCAGTTAGACAACTTATTATCTTGTCACTATTGAATTCCAGTTTCCTGTGTGGTCGTAGATGTTTATGACAATGGAGCCGGGGGCAATCATGAAAACAGGATTCAATCCGAAAATAACTATCAAAACCCGCATGGAAATCCCAGTTGCCTCGCTGGATGGTCCTAGGATGTTACCCATGGAAGGCTAAACCATGTCACATTACATGCTGCTTAGGAACCGATAGAATCCAAATTTTCGTACCATTATTCAATAGCCACGTTTTATACATGCCTCGACGTTCCTAAAGAAGGTAATACTTAATAGGAACGAACAAAGGAGACAGTGCTGAGAGAATCAGATGATTCGAAGGCAAGGTGTCTGGCTGATCAAGGCGAAGCAAAGGTTCTACGAAAGGTTATCCAGATTAACATAGTAAACTGTTTATTTAAAAAAAATTTCAGAACTTGTTTGGCCTTCCTAAGGGGACAAAAGAGGGACTACTTTGTTCACAGTGTATCTTATGCCCTCTTTGATGAACATTTGACCGTTAAAGTTAATCAAGGGGGTAAAACAAAAGAAACCTTGTGTAATTGGTAGTTTTTTTATGTCATCAAAGTACGCTAGGGAGAAAACAATTTCAAGATGGGAAAGTGCGCTCTATGGAACAAGGGTGACATAATACCAGTATCAGTATATTTGAGGGGATAAATGATGAGTCAAATTTAAATTCCCTATTTGAACATGCGAGTTGTGGTTTCAAAAAATAATATCTCGGGATGTTGACGAGGCCAAATGGGTGGAACATAGTTTAGAAAGAGCAGACAGTGAAAAAAAACTCCCAGTGATCTTTATGAGTAAAAAACTGTCGCCTTTTGGGGAATGACCAAAAAGGGCCATCGCGGAGGTAACCTAGATCATCATCAAAGTGTGGAAGATGCAGCCAGACAATCCCTTGCTTGTTCTATAATCCACCGAGTGATTTCAAAGGCCAGATCATTCGCAGTCCGTCGCGGTTCAAACCAAGGGTGAATGTTCTTAGACCGCATGGACTATGGCCGCCAGGTTCAGCTGATGCGAACACTCACGGTGTTACCAAAATATGCCGATAGTTAAGCAGGGAAGACCTTGGGGCCCTCTGAATGGGAATTATGGGAGGGCGAGCCCTCAAATGAAAATAAGAGGCATAAAGATATTTTACTCAAAGTTAGGTAGTTGTATTATAAATAAATTATTTTCTGACGTCGCCCTTGCAGCTTTGAGTTCGCGTTGTAGCTCGCAATATTATATCGATCTTAATTTCCCTTAAAATTCTCCAGGGATTCCGACATAACAACATTCAGAGGAAGATAATTCCAAGCTTAGAATGCTCTTTTTGGAGAATAATTACTTCCGAGTGTCCAGCCTAGCTCCAGTCACACGTAATTTGAGAGGACGATCTTTCAAGGTCGGTGTTGTTGCTAACTCAAAGAAATCACCTGGGAACAGACAACAGCCCTGAACGCGTAGTATGCGCAATTTTAGTATCAGGTCTTCCGAAGCTGTCTATAGCGCAAGATAAAGAGATTGAGATTCGACAGCCGAGTTTCATAAGGCTGTGAGCCATGTCCAAGGACAAGTTTGGTTGCTCGCCTTTGGACCTTTTCGAGGATGTTGATGTCCTTCGCCGTCCATGGTCTCCAAGCTTGGATAGCGGACTCCAACTGCGGCCACACGAAGGTTCCGAAGACTTTGGTGAAGCAGTCATTATTGAAGGCTGAAAAAGCCCGTTTGCAGAGCTACAGAATCGACATCGCTGACTTCGCTACCTTTGCGTAATATAGGGAGGGTTTAAGCGAAGGCGTGATCCAGATTCCCAAGTCCTTTTGGGCATCCACTTCTTTCAATGGAATGTCTTTTAGTCTGTTTGCCGTAAGATTCGAAGAAATGCTTTTCCAGACTTGTATGATGTGGCACTTGTTTTCATTAAGCGGCAAGAGCCAGTCATTTGACCGTTTCTGCAGTCGATTTAAGTTTTCCTGCAAGTTCTCTTCTTAAGTCGCAATTTGAGTGACGCGTTAAAGTTTGAGATCATCAGCAAACATGGCAATATCGCAGTCCAGTTAATTGGCACAATCTTTGATGCAGACAATGAACATAAAAGGGCCGAGAACAGAGCCTTTGGGAACACCACTGAAGTAAGTATTTACCAGGTGCCTAATGAGGTCCCTATATGCACTAAGAAAAGGGTTAGTAGTACTGGAGAATTTTGGCTGTTTGTCTTATTTGTCTATTGATCGAGGTATTTCATTTAGAACTCGGGCCTAGCCCATTAGACCAGTCCAGAAACCCATCACCCTGCTAGCACCAACCACATCTGGTGTCGTCTTGCCGCCGCGGCCAGTCGTCGCGATGGTGCGACTTGTCGATGCAATTTAGAATTTATATTTCGTTAGCACCGGCAAGGCACTGTCTAACCAGGCATTAGTAACGAAATAAAATTATGACAGTGTGCCGATGAATTTTACAAATATGTTATAATGCAGGCAGAACTTGTCCTGTTTGATCGATAGTTAGCTATACCTAGAAGCAAAGAAAAGAGAGCGTTTACACGTGGAGGACGCAGGAGGAGGTATAATAACTGCAGAATTTGTTACGGTTATAAGGAAGTTTAACGGGCTAATTACAGAAAGATTGGGGAAATTTGAGGTATTATTTAGTCGAAAAAGGAGACAAACGCCTGCTTCCAGTCTCCTGAGCAAAATAAATTTTAGCTTCATCAGCTTGCACGTAGTTTAGTAGAAATTATTTGAAAGAGTCGGATACAGGAGTTTTTTGTTAAACGTCATGGGACATTTTCAATTTTTGAACGGCTAGATTCGTTCGTAAAACCGAAGAAAGGACAGCAAAATTCAAGAATGGTATCAGTATCAGTATCAGTATATTTGAGGGAGATGTAGGTGAGTCACCTTTGAATTCCCTATTTGTACATACGAGTTGTGGTATCAAAAAAATAGTATCTCGATATGTTGGCGAGGCCAACATAGTGGAACAAAGTTGAAAAAAAGAGCAGACAGTGAAAAAAAACTCCCGGTGATATTTAGGAGAAAAAAACTGTCACCCTTGGGAGGGGGTCCAACGGGGGGGCATTTCGGAGGTCACATGATGCTCCATTGCTGATTGCAGCGTCCGTTGAGGGATTTCAAAGGTTGAAATAGATGTCCAGATCATCCTCGGTCCATTGCGGTTCGAACCAGGGGATAACGTTCATACACCTCATGGACGACGGACGCCAGGTCCAGCTGATGCGAATACTCACGGTGTCACCAAGGTGTGTAAATAAGTTAAGCATCGAGACCTCGAGGACCCCAGCATGGGAATAATCGGAGAATGCAAGCCCTCGAACGAAAATAACAAACAAGGAAATGTTACTCAAATATAACTAGAAGTATCATTAATGCCTTACTTTATGACGTCACACTTGCAGCTTTCAGTTAGTGTTGTAGCTCGCACCATTATATCGATCTAACTTTCGCTTAAAAACCTCCAGGGAGTCCGACATTACAACATCCAGAGGAAGACTATTCCAAGCTTCGACTACTCTTTTGGAGAAGAAGTACTTCCGAGTGTCTAGCCTTGCTCCAGTCACACGAAATTTGAGAGGATGACCTCTCAAGTTCGTTGTTTTTGCTAACTCGAAGAAATCCCCTGGCACCAGACAACAGTCCTGGATACGTTGTATGCGGAATGTTAGTATCAGGTCCCCCCGAAGCTGTCTATAGTGCAAGGGAAAGAGATTGAGACTCGACAGCCGTGTTTCATAAGGCAGTGAGCCATGTCCAAGGACAAGTTTGGTTGCTCGACTTTGGACCTTTTCGAGGATGTTGATGTCCTTCGCCGCCCAGGGTCTCCAAGCTTGGATAGCGGACTCCAGCTGTGGCCGCA
This sequence comes from Schistocephalus solidus, assembly GCA_017591395.1. Taxonomy (NCBI): domain Eukaryota; kingdom Metazoa; phylum Platyhelminthes; class Cestoda; order Diphyllobothriidea; family Diphyllobothriidae; genus Schistocephalus; species Schistocephalus solidus. The sequence continues at coordinate 28,612 of WEDG01002497.1, forward strand.
CGAATGTTCCGAAGACTTTAGCGAAGCAGTCGGTAGTGAAGGCTGCAAAAAGCTCGTTTAACGAGGTACAGAATCGACATGGCTGACTTCGCTACCTTTGCGCAATGTAGGAGGGTTTAAGCGAAGGCGTGATCCAGACTCCAAGGTCCTTTTGGACATCCACTTCTTTCAATGGAATGCCATTCAGACTGTAAATCGTACGGTTCGAAGGATTGCTTTTCCCGACTCGTATGATGTTGCACTTGCTCTCATTAAACGGCAAGAGCCAGTCATTTGACCATTTCTGGAGTCGAGTTAAGTTTGCCTGCAAGTTCTCTTCATCAGCCGCAGTTTGAATGACGAGCCAAAGTTTGAGATCATCGGCAAACATGGCAATATCGCAGTCCAGTTCGTTGGCACAATCGTTGATGTAGACAATGAACAGTATAGGGCCGAGAACAGAGCCTTGGGGAACACCACTCTCGACCTCAACTTTAGTCGACTGTTTGTCGCTGATATGCACAGTTTGTGAGCGGCCAGTTAAGAAGTTTTCTATCCATGTCAGAAGTCTACCTCTTACGCCTATGCGGTTGAGTTTATAAAGAAGGCGGTGGTGCGGCACGCTATCAAAAGCCTTTTTTGAAGTCTATATAGACTGCGTGCACCGTATTACCACTATCGACCGCTTCAGTCCAACGTTCTAAACAGTAGAGCAAATTTGTGACGCAGGATCTACCTCTACGGAAACCGTGCTGGGCATCGGATAGCAGATTGTTATGTTCGAAGAACTGTATTTGTTGTTGCTTTATTATTTTTTCCATGATTTTGCAGCAAACTGAAGTTAGGCTGACCGGTCGATAATTGTTAGCAGAGGCTCGGCTTCCACCCTTATAAAGCGGCGTAATCCATGCGGATTTCCAGTCGGCTGGTAGACTTCCGGTCTGGAAGGATGCTTGGAAAAGCGTAGAGAGTGGTTTTGCCAACTCTCTCGCGAGCTCTTTCAACAGCTTGGCAGGTACTTCATCGGGACCCGGAGACTTGGATTCCTTTAACCCCAAAAGTTCTTTGAGGACAGTAGTCTCGGTAAAATTAACAGTCTCGACTATTGTATCCACTTCGAAGCCATCGGTAGGGTGATCGTATCTCGTTTCCTTTGTGAAAACCGACTGGAAAAATTCCGAAAGATGATTAGCCTTCGCACCGTCTTCAGTGAGGTCTATGCCCTCGGCGGTCCTCAGCAGGGGTATTGGATCCTTGTTCCGTGTATTCTGTCTGAGGTAAGTACAAACATACGATAAAGTCTTAATTTAATTTCAAGAAGGTAGAAATTATAAGAAATAAATTCGCATATATGAGCAGCTTTGGTCGTTATTCTATCGGCATGAGGTGAAAGCTCTAATTTATTGGTGTAGCTTAAGCCCAAGTCCTTGATATAGGGACATTTAGTGGCTAAGGGATGGTGTTCAAAATGATAGCGTTGTTTGGTCACCTAATCCTCCCTTATATCCTCGAATGTGTAGCCGCAGTACAGCTTTTTAAGACTAACGGCGCTCATAGTACCTTTTAATGTATCATATCGACCACGCATGCCTTAATAAACGTTAGCTACAGCGAAAAGCAATCCATATATCTATATCAGCATATATTTTTTTACACTGCGTATCTTGCGTAGATTGTACTCATATTTTCGACAAAAAATGAAACCAACAATCTCAACTCGTCAAAAGCTACCAGCCTTGGGACACAAGCGTCTCAACATCGACTCAAATATTCAACCCAACAGGGCGAGGGCCATCCTGCGTAATGAATCACCAGAAAGGAGGAAAATGATAGGTAAAACATCTGTAAATAATAGTCCAATAGCACTTTGCAGAAGAATAAGAAGAAAACCGCATGTACTTACCCTGTGAAAGGTCACCAGAGTCCGAAAAGTTATATGCATGAGTCCCCCGTCAAGCAAATGCAAATGCAAAATGAAATTAATAAATTCATTTGACCCACTTGTGAAAAACTCGGCGGCCTCGGTGGGATTCGAACCCACGCCAGCAAGGGGAAGGCTTTAGTACAGCCAACGCTCTAGCCAACTGAGCTACGAGGCCCCACCGGGAGCCGTGAGTTTAATCACACGACAGAAGAAGTAAAAGGAATGCAACAGATAACGATCGATGCAGACAGCCCACAGAGAGAATGCGCATATTCGGAGGATAACGTAGCGGTGAAGTCAACCAGTGCAGTGCCATAGAGCAGAGTACCCAGGGCGGAAGAAGCTTCCCTTACGCATTCCCCTATCAGCGGGGTGGAAGCCCCAATTAAGAATGCTTCAGCCTCGAAAAGGTCAAGTACTCCGCAGATGCCCTGTGTGCGAAGACCCTTTAGATCAAGCAGAATAAACAATCATCCATGAGGCCTTACCTACAAAATTAGACGAGTCGCACAGAGAAAAATGCACCAATAACGCAGCCGTCTCCTCTTCGCCAGTCCACTTCGACACGAGCTAGAGTACCAACTTGATTATTATCATGATGCTGGAAATAGTGGAGTGCCCGGTAAGGGTGACTGCGTCATAATCCGGGGTCTCTTAGTGTCCCCGCTCACACCCCCAAGGAAAGAATTGCCGCCGAATGTGTGCAATTCCAGGAACTCAAGTCCGTCGCGCGCGTTGGGGCTGAGTGTGCTTAAAACGTTTTCGTTGCCTATTACACTGTATGCGGACGCTCTTCCCGTTTTCGACCAGGCCGTCTGTCGGGGAGGCTTTATCGAGAGAGGCCTGGCTGTATGCTATTTCTATATCAGTAGGATGTTCAAGTTGACCGCTTTTTTGAATTCCATCGGTCCTCCTACGATGGTGCCCTCTGGGTTTTCTTATGAAAGACGAAGACCTTGGCCGTCCTTGTCCGGGTCGTTAATGGTCGTAATTTCATCATCCATGTTGGATGCGGGCTGATAATTATCTGGCAATTTAACTAACTGTCATTGGTAGTGTAGGTCACCCATTTGTCTATTGAACCGATGCCTCAAGATGTATGGAGGCCAATGCTCGCTTTCCGGGTGTGTGTATAAGTCAAGAAGAAGAAGATGGCTGTACGTTTTCCGGAAACATCGGTTTTAATCGTCTGAGCTTTCGAACTCTTACTGGAGTCCATTTTTATTCGTAAAACGGCAACATAACCGAGTACTATTTAGGTTTGTTGGGGGAGTGTCCAATCCTTAACCAGTAGAGCCATTCCGTAGGTTACTTCGGAGGGCCCTGCATGCCAGCGCCAGAGCGATAAATCAGTTGCACGATGTCTAATCAGAGGCCCAAGCTTCAATCAATTATCGGCATGTCTTGCATCTGGCGTTTGCGATTATCTTTGTGACTGCGAAGTTAAACTCCTCACCCGTTTCATAGGTGTGGGCACCCACTTGAGATAAACCATCACCCCGTCTAACAGAAAAAAAGATACTTGTGTTTCCAAATTCCAAGCATACGTTTAGTCGGTCCTGTTCAGTAATGGGAACAGTTTTGGCACGCGATGTTGTACACTTACTCCGACTGCTCACTAGGATTTAATTTGTCCTTTATTCTGATGCTCTTACTGCGCATGGTATCTTTGGGTTGGTGTGCAATTCCGACACCAAGTCCCGCTTGGCCACTTCTGATGCCTCCTTGATTTATGGCATTGTAGGCCATGTCGTAGGACTTCGTTCTGATTGTGTCCTTCGGGGGGTGAACACGTAGACATTATCTTATGAACGCCTTCTGATAGCTGTTCACCATAAAATGATTGAGGAGCTTAAGCGTCTCACGTGCTCTTTTCTGCCGGGTTCGTGCAATGAATCTGCATAAGTTTGAACAGCTTTCTTACACAGCTCCACTTGTGAGCCACCGGATTTTTGCTGTGAAAGTTAAAGGGCTGCGTGTGGTTCGTCACTTTCCTGTAGACAGCCATTTCTATTTCGCAGTTTGGACTTTGCCTGACGAGTATGCCAAGAAACGGAATCTTCTGCTCTTATTTTTATTCCCTCGTAAATGGTTTATCTGGCAGTCTAGGTAAGGTGATCGTCGAAAATGTTGCAGCATGTCCCTCTTGATGATAAAAAAAATATGTCGTCCACCGAACGACGTCAACTGTAGGCTGCGGTTGCTTGAAAACGAATTTTTAAACTCTTTTAGGACCAATTCAGACACCAAACTGATAATTGGGGGTCCACCGTAATACCCTTGACCTGCTCATATTCTGTTTCGGAAAATGTGAAATACGTTTTTAACGAAAATTTGAAAATTTTGATAGAACTTTGGGTTTCCTCGTATGACTTGTCAACTTTCCTGCGCGTAACGTCTTGTGCCAAACTCGGCTGGATTAATGTGAATAAAGACGTCACATCAGAATAGACCATAAATTCGTCCGATTAAATCCTCCTGCCTTGGATGTCTGCCAGGAATTGGGAAGCTGAACGGACTAAGGCAGTCAAATTGTTTTGAAGGATTTTAGTTAAGATATCATTCATTTTGCTCAATTATATGTGGGGCTAACTCTAAGTGCGATTATTGGCCAAATTGGCAAATTTGCTTTATTTTAAATTTGGTAGACCATAGAAGCCAGCTGGAAACGTATTCTTTGGTGTATTTTTGCGGCGTGCGTTCAACATAATCAAAAGGTGGCGTTTTAATTCATCAAGTTATTAATTCAACCGACTTGCTACCGCTTCTTCCTGTCCTTCATGAAATGAAATGTCATCTATCATCGTGTAGAGATTTGGCTTTTGCACTTTATTTTTCTCGATTCATTATGACCTATCATATATTTAGACTCGATTTTCGAAACTCATTCAGTCAGCGAAAGCTTAAGCCCAATTTATTGATTTTGAGAGTCAGGTTTGTTTCATTTATTTGAGGAAAACGAAGTGTGCACCTGTAACGCGGAAGAATTTTGAACATGCGGAACTGTTGAACATGAAGCAAACACAAAGAAAAGATCAAAATATATGTACACACACGCAAACATTTTTTAAGCGTTAGCATCAAAGTAGACTTGCAGTACATTTGTTAGTTTAAGCATACATATGCAAAAGAACCCAAAATACATGGCTGGATTAAAACTAAACGCCACAACATGCAGGCTTTATTACAGCCATTGCTGAAGCTAGCTGAGTTACGAGGCCCCGATCAAGCTCCGTGAGTTTAATCACAATTTCATAAAGGTTCCGCCCAGCCTACTGTAACATATGGAACAAATCTGAATAATTCGTTTGATCCACTTGTAAGAAACGCTGTCAAAACTTCTACTTAGCACCTACGCCTTGTACACCGCGTCAATTCTTGATCGCTTGCTTAGGAAATCCTGATTGTGCCGTCAGCTTGCTGGATCATAATTGGATGATTCCATAAGTCACTTTAGACGTGCTGGGTATCGTAACCCTAGTATCATGGAACTCACGTTTCCCGGTGGAGCTCTCTTATCTCTGATGTCAAGAGCGTTGGCTCTTCTGAAGTCTTCCATTTGCATGCGCGCCGTCGTATCCCACCGAAGCCGCCAACTTATCAGGAAGCGGATCATAATAATTATTCAACATTGAAAACATCACATACTTATTTGATTTTACTAACTGAAAGACGTTTCTGGGTAGAACACCAACTTAAATATTTTATTCATACACAACTACGTCATCAAAGTATTTAAGACAACCTCTATGACGCTAATCAGCTGCTTTATGCTCTTTATACAACCCGATGGGAAGAGAGCAATTCGTTGGTAATATGGAGGTTTAAGATTCATTTGACAATGAAAGTCATGTGCCGGGAAAGATTATTCGCCACACATGTGCCTGCTGTTTGCTTGAACCTTTATGATGCTCTCGCTTTGTGAAAAAATCGTCATGCATAGTTGGAGCAAGTCCTTCCGAAAACCTTTGTTGTTTCATCATTAGGTTGAAAAATGGAGGTCAATTAACGCATCGCCATTTTGTGGGTACCTTCTCGAGCAGCAGCCTCCAACAATCTCCCACAAACGCTGCTAGCGCGCTGCTAACGTATCCCGTGAAAACATTAGTATTAATTTTACCATGTTCTTGGCTTCTTCCCCTTAACGTTAAATTAATCCTGCTGTGCTACGTCCTCCCACTGGTTAAATAACTGGGTGCCTCTCCATGCGAATGCGACATCACCATCCTAGCGGGCTAAATCAGTAAAGGGAAATGGCTGTTTGTGCTCAACTTACTGATATCAGCCATTGTTTCGACGAAAACGTAGTATTTGGAGACATCTGCAAGTGGCCGGTGAAAAAAATTCAAATTCCTGCGTCTTCTGTCAATTGCGATGGCAGAATAAGTGTTCACAGTGTTAGCGAATACAGCCGTTTACTGGCAGATGGTATATCTGCGGGACGGCCAACCCTCGGTACGAGAAAATATCCAGTATATTCATTTCTTATCTGGCCAATTCAGTGCACAATGCTATAACTGACAAAGCTCACTGACATTTTCCTCTTTCACCATCCCACTACAGTATAAAAATACACCCAGTATGTTGAATGCACTCAAATATCTCCATTTCAGCCATTTTCTTGCATTTTTTTGACATTTGCGGCTCGTACTTGTATTACTGTAAAGGCGTGTGGGTTAATTGCGTTAAGCGCATGTTTGCAGTATTTAACGAATTTAACGTTAACAGACCAGCACGTATGCGCTGGTGCTATTTCACCTGCCCTCTCTCATAATTTTTGAAGAATATAATGAATAAGTTTCAAGTAATTGCAACTCAATACAAGAAGGGATCCAGCGTACACATTTTCTAAAATAGAGGAAGTTGTGAATGTTCTGAAAGAGTTGAGAGCTACAAGCATAAATAATTTATTTTAATAACTACACTCGTGCCTCATACATTTGTGCAACTCAAAATAACCACTTCCTACCACGTGTAGCAGGCACGAATTTTGGATTCATATAGAAGCCTTCGATATTGGTACGTACATGCTAACCTTTCACGCTAAAGCGAAGCAACAGACGTAAATCATCCTTAGGCAGCCTCCCCTTTTTCCCTAGATTCGAATTTTAGCAACAAAGCGTGCGTGCAGAATTTAGGTTTAAATTTCTGACCTCTAAGGAATTTAATTTCTTCAAGACTTTTGGCCAACCATCCACTCTTTTAGCTTTCCGGTCCCAGAAACTGGATTCCATTCAACGATAACTTCGTCCTCACAAATTGTCAACGGATTACCACAGACCCCGGAATACCATCGAGTAGGCTCACCCTCGTGCTGACTGTTTAAGAACCGAGACAAGCAACTTCTTCAAAGGCTGAGTTACTCTACTTAACTTATTCGTTGAATGCATCATATTTTGAACATATTTGATATATTTGTCTCTTCCGAATTCATCTACCAACGTATAAGGAAGAAAATATCCAATCTCTAAAGTAATTATATAATAGGAGAACGACGTAACAGGCTTTTCCCTCGATCATAGGACGAAAATTCATATCTAACGTTTTTTTCTTGTTGATATACTAACTTGGTGCAAAATGGTGAAGTCTGTAATTGAAGTGCAAAATGCTGCTCGGAGCGGGATCGAACCGGTGAACCCACTCCTACAAGATCGAATCCTACACGACTGCATCATCGCGGCACGCTCAGAGGGGCGCTCTAAAATCCTTATAAATTGAAAAACAGCCAAAGTACGAGGAAAACTATTGTGGCGGTTGTCAAACGCTTGCCTCCAAGTTAAATCAACTGGAGAAAGAAATCAGGATTATGAAGAATGTTGTATAGCAGACCCTCGTTTCAGAGGATCGATTGCCACCATCAACGCATATGATAACACGGAGTAGAGCATGAGGGAAACCTACAGAACAAATCCCCAAATATATACAATGTGGTATCTAAGCTACCAGTCAAGAATAGTGACGCAGAGCCTTCAGTAACACTGAAGAATAAGAAAAAGGCGAAAGGTAAGACCACAGGTACGGGTACCACAAATCCGAAGAGGATGATGTCAAACTCGACAGAAAAATCAAATCGTAGGTACAAAATGAAATTGATCAAAATATACTAATGAACGAGCATAATGAAACACGGCAGATAACGATTAAATAAATAGTCTCCAGGCCACGCGCGCATCATCAGAGTCAAATAAAGAGGAGCTGCTGCCCACCGAATGGATGACACAACGTAGACCCAAAACGGTAGTTCCTCCCCAAACCAAAGACGTTACAGCCCGTATTGGGGCAGCCCCAAAATCAGCCAGGCAAATTATTCAACAGAACCCCTGGAGTGAGGTGCTGTGGACAGGTCTCAATGCAGAATCGTCCATGGGCTTCGTGAATCAATCAAACGAAATCCCCAGGTGCAGAATAAATGATGACATCATGGCCTTGCAAGAGTGTTTGAGTGAAATAATAAGAGAGAATGAGCAAATTAGGGTTTTTAAACTTTTCCGACTAAATTGTAAAGATGAAACAAACTTTCGAAGAAATAAATCAAGGCTTTCAAAGGTAATTTTGGAAAACAAACTAAAGACAGACCTTCTAATCAAGCGAACAGCAGGGTGGGGAGTCAACAGTCACAGAGGTTTTGTTTTCAACCAGACTACTCCGTACAAGAGAGAATGAAATGGAGGCCGCTACAAGCGGAATTGGAGAACTTGAAAGAACAGGGAGGGAAGGGACTGGTTATAAGGATCGTCTACCACTACTAATACTACCACTGCTATGATTACTACAAACTGCGTCTACTACTTCTTCTCTTTTACTACTACAACTGCGTCTACTGCAACTACTTCTTCAACTACTACTAATACTACTACTACTATTACTACGACTACTACTATTACTACTACTACTACTACTACTACTAATACAATCATTACATGTAGTACTACAACTATTAATCATTCTACTACTACTACGACTCCTGCTACTCCTACTTCAACAACTACAACTGCGTCTAATACTGCTACTAATACTACTTATACTACTACTACTACAACTACTACTATAACGACTACTGCGTCTGCTGCAACTACTAATTCTACTTATACTACTACTAAAACTATGAATGCTACTACAACTAATGCGCCTAATACTACTGCTACCACTACAACTACAACTATTACTACTATTACTACTACTACTACTTCTTCTACTACTTATAATACTACATTTTACTACTACTACTACTATTACTAATTCTGCTGCGTCTACTTTTCTACTACTACTACTACTACTACTACTACCTAATCTGCTGCTACTGACGTCATCTACTGCCAGCACGACTGCTGCTGTTATTGCTACCACTACTGGTGCGTGCTACCTGCTACTACTAATAATAATAATTGGACTATTACTGCGTCTACTACTATTGCGACATCCGATACCTCTACTTCTGGTAGTATTACTGCTACTATTGCTACAAACCACCGAGGCTACCATGGTGTTACTGCTACTGCTAGTACTACTACTACTACTGAGAGCTACTACTGCGTCTGCTAGCTACCTGTGGAAATTTAACTACTGTGTCTACTGTTACTACTGGCTATTACCACAACTACTCTCCGATCGGCGCTGTATACTGTTAGCTACTACTGCTACTACCCTGATTCGTCTGCTACTGCAACTAACAATGACCATTGCCTACCACGTGTGGCATAAGCGGATTTGGATTCATATAGAAGCCTACGATATTGGTACTTTTATGCTAACTTTTTACGCTAAAGCAAAGCAACAGACGTAAATCATCCTTAGCATCCTCCCCCACTTCCCGAGACTCAAATTCTAGCAACATGCTTGAACGACCACAATCCTCTCCGTCCTCACAACTATTAATGGCTGCGTTTAATATTCTTTTCCCCAGCCAAACGCGTATAACTGTGAAGTTCTGAGTATGAATGATCTTAAATATAAGTTTATCAAATCATTATTTTTCAATGCAACTGGACAAGGACACATACACCCGTATTTTATTCATATTTCAGTACACCAAGGCAAGCAAGCAGCAGCCGGAGATTGAAAAAATATCAAAAACTTGAAAATAGCTGTTGTCAAGCCTACTGATTGAAACAGCGTGCAAATATATTTAGAGAAGAGAGCTCTGAACTTACTAAAAAGTTGATTATCTGCTAGGGTGAGTACTATATTTTGAAAATTTTGGTCAAGTAACAAGCTAAGTGCAACAGTGCAAATAACCATGAACAGTGCCCACTATCTGTTGCGCTTCGTCCGATTCAATATACAGTAGCTGTCCTTACACGTAAATCTGATGGATTTCATGAGTTACGGCCCGTTTCGCGAAATCAGCGCACGCTGTGGTGTACAAATTAATATTAACTTGTCTAAAAATAATGGTTTTTTTAAGGAAAGTTACGGAATGTTAGAATGTAAAAAATCGATGAAGTTTAGTAAACTAAATTTGTCATAAATGTATAGGAAGCCTCCACATGCAATTAAGCGAAAGAATAAAGCAGAAAAAGCCGAATGCCTTTTGCAAATAGTCTTTTTCAGAGTTTTGCACATACATATTTAGCTAGATTAAGCGCATCGTAATATAAATCCGTCATCAAGCAGCCTAACATAAAAGTGTATAATCCAACACCATTTCACGATAATTGTTAGTTTTTATTCTGTTTGTACATTGGCTTAGATTTAATCGACCAAGGCAAGCCGATTTTAGCTTGATACCGCCAATGGGGACATTACCGGAATGTACATTTCCATAAGCTCAAATGTTCACAGGCAGGTCACAGACTAATAAATTTACATAAAATGGTCAATTGCAATCGTAAACGTATCGTTTTGGGCATAAAAAGATTACTATTCTTTTGTTAAATTTATTCATATATATTTTGGTTTTATTTTACGATAAATTACAGATCGTATATGAAAATGAGGTGAATTCTTTACGATTTCCAGTGTTTTTCAGTCCATGGCCCATACACTTTACATTCCGTTTGATGTGTTTGGTACAACCTTCAAAATAATATATTTATCGAAATCATTTACGAAAGAAGTACATGTTTGGACGTTCTTTCTAATGCAGATGACCGTCTAGGTTATATTTGCTGTCTCACTCATACATGAAAACTTGCCGCCGTGAAAAATGAACGTTCACAAAATAGCCGGAAAAATACAAGCCTATAATTAGTCTTAACCTTTTCATAATAAATAACCTTATTCAAAGGTGCTATATTTAGGTGTTTTGCAGTAAATATTCTGCGTAATAAACGTTTTTCTAAAGTGAAGTCAAGGTAAAACTGTGACATTTTGACCAAACTTTCGACTTCATTGAAACCATGGTTTTCAATTTCTGTTGAAAATTAATAAACTATTTTCCTCATTCGTTTGGAGCGTTTTTTTATATATTTGCTTACTTCTCTGTATAGATCTACGATTTTAAACACGCAAGAGGGTGGCCGAATATATACTAAGATATTGCGATGAATTGGGAATTTTCTATCCCTTCCGTTTCAAGTCTTGGCAGGCTTCGCGTACGCAGGGACAGTGTAGTGGCCGAGAATGTCAAAGATAGCACACACTGTGGAGTATATCACTAGGACAATCTGTAGCCCTATAACGTCGGCAGAATTGTTGCAAACTTCATCATGCACACATGTATAGATAGCAGGAGAGAATAAGTTTATAACGTAAGGTATCTATGTTAACAGTAACAAATTTTAGATAGTAAAAGAGAAATATAAAGATACAAGCGAATACTGGGACTTATACAATCGATCCGCTTGGAGTGGGAGGTGGTCACGAATGATCAGTTAGATACCGGTGGGGAGTGCAGTGCTGTTCGCAAATGCGGGTGAGGGTCGTGGAGATGCTGACGGTCAGGGACTTTCGAGATGGTACGACGGCGGTTACGAGGGGAGATGTCAGCGGTAGGGAAAGAAGGAACACCGGCCATCTTTACAGACCATTGATCACACAATTCTCATCTGGGATCCGCGCGAAAAGTGCTCCCAGTTCATTCAAACAATTCTGTTGGAACTGTGTTTCGTTACATGGCCTTCTTCTGAAATGCAGCACCTTTCCTCAGTGTCTCGAATAGATGCGCGTTTAAGTCCTAACTATTGGTGTGATAAAACAAAGTAAGTTCAAAAACGTTTAAAACAGCATTTTGCGGAAAAACGCGGCTTAAATTTAAAAAACATGCTTTTAAAACTAAATATGCCATCATTTTTTCGAAAGCAATTTTCTCTCTTAAAATTGCATTCACCTTATTTTCGTTAAAACAAAACAAATGGATCCTTTCTCCGTCGATATATATTCCACATTTTTCCAGCTTATATATATTTTCATTCATGGTACTGCGCAAAAAAGCACAATTTTGGATCTGTTGCTTTCACTTGCGTAGGAAAACGCCTGGATAGCAATAAGCGTCCAATTTTGCCGCATGTACCCCGTATTTCCAGCAATAAACTGATCTGAAGTGCACTCTTTATTATTAAAGAGCTTTTTGTGCATCAATTTAATAAAACAAACAGAATTAACACCTTTAAATGCATGTCTCGCTACTATCTCAAATTCTGATATATATATATATATATATATATATATATATATATATATATATATATATACATATATTTACATATATATTTCAAAAGTTAGGCACTCAAATGTATCTTCCTCTTCAGTTAAACACAGAATGTACAAACTTTGGGTTGTAAGCATCATTTAGTTACTAATAAGATCTTAATTTGTCTGTAGCGATGACTGACTTATTTCACTCATTTACGATTCGGATAAAAATGCGAAACAACTCATACATCGAGGAAATTGAAGTTGGCATCCAGGATGGATTCAGAATTTATTGTCTTTCGGCAACCGAGAAAGTTTTCAAAGTGAGTGGGCCACCGCCTGTTGTTCAGTATGATTGTCTGATGATGGATCATGAGCCAAAAAATGGCTATTCAAGCTCCCCTTGTCTTTGGTGGTAAACATAACATGCAATGATAATTCTTTCTTTGCGGCTCCTGGTAGGGCTCGAGACTGACGTTCAAAGCAAAGCAAGACAAGTGTATTCCGATATCGATCGGTGAGCATTCATAAAGGAATGTATCTACTCCCGATCATGACCGGCAATCAATTTGGCCCGTTACTCGACAGTTAAAAAGCTGAACTATTGTTCAACGTTTGCCTTTTCAATCCCCAGGTAGCGCACTTAATAACATTGGGTTTGAGCGATTGATGACGGTTAATAAGCAGATTATTGCCATTCCGGTCTCTCTTGTCTTTGCTGGCCATATGAACCTTCTAATAAATAATTATTTATTTAATTGTATCTTGTTCCTGATGAAACATTCAATAATTTCACAGAATGCATATATGACAACATTGAGTTGCTTTATCAGAAAAGTCTGCTTTTTGATTACTAATGCGTATAATTTATCAAACTATATTTCACATTTTATGGCAGTAGACACGTTCATTGCTACAACTTTCCTGGCTTTTTCGTATTTCTTAGCTGCTATTAAAAAAATTGTAGTATTATCCGGCATGCTAAAAGTTGGCGAGGAAATAAAAGGCCAATTTTATTATTGAATTATGAGTTCGAGGAAGAAGTTGAGGAGAAAATGAAATGACTTGAAATAACGACATAATCATTCTTTCATTTCGGATTCTGACACAAACCTTTTATCAAAGAGTCGAACTAAATTATGTGTATTATTTGCAGCAAGTTATGGAAAGCCGATCAAACGCGTACTATTAATAATAACTCTCGTGGTCACTGCTGCAATTCCTAGTCGATGCGGTGATGGCTTGGGCTTACGCATACAGCCAAGCCAAGTCTCTTAATGATGAAAGATGACATTTCATTCCAGGACAAACATACAAAAAGCGGAAGCAAGTCGGTAGGATTAATAAATTGAAGAATTAAAACGCCAATTTCTGATTATGGAGAACGAACGCAGCCAAATTACACCAAAGAATACGTTTCCAGCTGGCTTCTATGGTCTTCCAAATTTAAAATAAAGCAAATATGCCAATGCAGCTAATAATCTCCCTGAGAGGCAGCTACACATTTTATTTAGCAAAATGGATGATATCATAACTAAAATCAGTTAAAAAATGTGCCTGCATCAGTCCGTTCAGCGTTCCAATTCCTGGAAGACATCCAAGGCAGGATGATTGAATCGGACGAATTTATGGTCTATTCTGATGTGACATCTTTATTCACATCCATTCAGCACAAGGCATCGTGCGCCGGGAAATTGAAACGTTAAACGAGGAAACCCAAAATTCTCTCAAATTAATTACCTTATGAAGCTGTTAGAATTTGCTCAAAATACTTACTTCATCTTTGCCAAATAAACATATGCTGGCTGATTTCGTCCTAGAAAAGTTAGAAAAATTCGCTTTAAAGCATTAGCAGCCTACAATTGACATTGTTCCGTGTACGACACATTTTTCTATCAACAAGAGGGACATGCTGCAACATTTTCATGATCACCTTTCCTAGACATTGCCAAGTAAACGATTCAAGCGGGAAGAAGAACAAGATCAGCAGCTCCCGTTTCTTGTCATACTCGTCAGGCAAAGTCCAAAGGGTGAAATGGAAATGGCTGTCTACATAACAGTGACGAAAAACACGCAGCCATTTTATTTTTCCCAGCAAACATCCGGTGACTCAAAAGCGAAGCTTTGTAAGAAATAATTTCAAACTTATGCATATTCATTGCACAAACCTGGTGGTAAAAGCCAGTGAGACCCTAAAGCTCCACCATGAGTTTATTTTTAACAGCTATCCAAAGGCGTTCATAAGATAATTTCTACGTGTTCAACCCATAAGGACAAAATCAAAAACAAAGTCCTACGACATGGCCTACAATGCCATAAATCAAGGACGTATCAGAAGTGACCAAGCGGGACTTTGTGTCGGAATTGCACACCAACCCAATGATACCATGCGCAGTAATGGCATGAGAATCAAGGACAAATTAAATCCTAGTGAGCAGTCGGGGTAAGTGTACCACATCGCGTGCCAAAACTGTTCCCAAAACTACACAGGACAGACTCGACGTATGCTTGGATGGCGGAAACACAAGTATATTTTTTCTGTTAGACGGGTTGATGGTTAATCTTAAGTGGGTGCCCACACCTATGAAACGGGTGAGGAGTTTAACTTCGCAGTCACAAAGATAATCACAAACGCCAGATGCAAGACAGCCTAAAATTGATTGAAGCTTGGGCCTCCTATTAGAAATCGCACAATCGATTTATTGCTCTGGCGCCGGCATGCAAGGGCCTCCGAAGTCACCTACGGAATGGCTCTACTGGTTTAGGATTGGACGCTGTCCCCAACACACCTAACTAGTACTCGTTTATGTTGCCGTTTAACGAATGAAAATGGACTCCAGTAGGAGTTCGAAAGCTCAGACGAATAAAGCCATGATTCCGGAAAACTTACAGCTATCTTCTTCTTCTTGAATTTTACACACACCTGGAAAGCGAGCATTGGCCTCCATACGTCTTGCGTTGCTTACTGGATTGTGTGCAATTGCAGACTTTGGAAAATTCAGGAGATTCCTCCGGGACGAATAGCTGAGCAGCAGGCTATGGTGAGTAGGAAAGATTCAAGCTGTCAATTTTTTAGCTAACTAGACTTGACTGGCCATCTTTTCAAGATTGATGAGTCCAAAATCTTTGCAAGATTTGATAACCGCGACAACCACGAGTCGGTGGATGTATGGTTCTCATGCCCACAATTTATTAAGAAGCTCAAAGAACTCCCGTTAACATAGTAAGACAACAGTTCAATAGACAAATGGGTAACGTGGAGAAGACGAGGGTGTCCGGCACTACCAAGGGTAGTGAGCCAAATTGCCAGATCATTATCAGCCCGCATCCAACGTGGATGATGAAATCACGACCAATAACGACTCGGACACGGATGTTGAAGCTATCAGCACATCAATAATGATATCCAGTGGTGATTGCGATGGCTGCGAAAGGAAGAATTCATGCAAGCGTGTGGCCACTTCGTACAATAAATACAGCCCACATTGTGTATTAATCATTCTTGCTACTACTGTCTCTGATGATGTGTCTGAGAAAGAATCCGAAACACCTGACCAAATAACCACTTTGTAGTGATCGCCTCTTCTTCTGTTGAACTGCTTCCTGGAACAAGTTTATTCGCTGCTATCAGCATTCTTGTGTGTGCAGTAAATTGGAAACCAGTTATCGTTTCTACCACCACCAATGCAATCAACTCGTGGAAGTGTATGACTCAAAAATGCACGATGAAGTTACGTGCGTACCCACGATATCCAACTATGATAACAAAGGTAGATCTGAGGAGTTATAGTGCATAAAGCGAAACAAATGATAAGGCTGGTTAATTAACCTCTCGACCTCTCGGATGAGGTTTCATAAACAAATAATTTGAGGAAACTAAGCACACGGTCCATGAAGGTAAATAAAAAGGACTAACAGCTAACGATTGAGCGTCTTGCATATTAGACAGCGATGAGGAGGTAGTGTTAGTTTGAAGATTAAGATTTGGAGGATAGGAAGTATGTGTCACAGTTGATATAATTTGGGAACGATGGAAGATACGAGGTGATGAGAAAACATAATTAACCGGCGGAGTGCCCGGGATAGCAGCTTTTAGGTGGTCAATGTTGACGTCCTCCTATCAAATTCATCGTTGGCTGCGGAAGGTCTTCGCCACTCGGAAGAAAGCCCAGAACGCACCATCGTAAAAGGACTGATGGCATTCAAAAAAGAAGTTGACTTGATGACCCTACTGATATAGAGAAAGTATACCACCAGGACTCTCTCGGTGAAATCTCCCCGACGGACGGCCTGTTCGAAAACGGGAAGAGCGTCCGCTTCTTATGTCTAATGACGGGCTTGAAAATCTCATCGGGAAGTAAACAGTTAAGCCAAATACACTTTATAAAGCATTACAGTCAACGTTCGATATATCATCGGAGAGGGTGCATCGAAGAACACCATTGAGTTGGCTAGTAAAGTTCTTCCTATAATCTGCAGTGCGTGGAGATATTTTTGACTAATGGTTTAGCATCTCTTTTATCACGAAAGCAGCCCAAATGAAGTCTGATCATGTTCAAATATTGGTAACACGCCCCTTCCGCGTAGCCGTTTTAGAGGAGCAATAAAAATGATTGCAGACGTATTTTGTCAGGCAGTTAATATTCCAAGCTACAATATAGAATTTCTCCACCTTGAAATGCAACGACGTTCTAGAATGTATGACATATACTGTGTTGTTTCAAGCACAAATACGCAATAGTCCTTTTTGATGTTGGTAAACTGTATTTGAATTGCAGTTTCACTGGCTCATAGTTTTGCCGTATTTTCCGTTAAAAGGATGTAAATGTGGTGATATACAGTTTACTGTGTGCATTTGTAGGAAAAATGCCATTGCAAATGGTTTATTGTTCTATCAACCGAAGATCTTTCAATGCGATCAATTAAACCTGAATTGGTTAAAGTGAATGCTTTTTAAAAATCCATAAGGTCGTATTTATGTGTCTGACTGGTCAGAGGTTTGATATCACGGTGGCATTTAAGTAGACACAAATTTCGACTTTGACTTTCCGATTAATCTCTTCCTTCATGTTAATTTTCCTTCATTTTTCGTTTCATACAGCCAGAGCCTTTTCTTCTTCAAGTGTACCAACAATCATTAAATTTGTTGTGGAATTCGAAGGCCTACTTAAACTGGAGGATATTGCGCTTGTTAGTGCAGTGTGGTTCTAAGAAATATGAATGAAGCGGACGGCAGCTCGCATGGTTCTTACTTATGCAAGGATAACTGCCTCGTAAAACTTAAATGTATGCCCGGATCCTGCCAAACAAGCGACCATCTGACAGCTTGAATCTCTTCCACCCACCTTAGCTGTGTCCCTGGCAATTTGCGTCCAGAGTAAGCTCTGCTTTCTCCGACGTAATTATTTTGTGCACACTTTCACCAGATCCGTAAAGCCATTTTAGATCTTTCCTGCTATGGCAATGAATTTCGGTCCTGTCTTTGTGTAACTCCAAATCTAAATGGAGTGACAAGGCAACTGATGACGTTTAACAACTTGTCGTGCACGGAAGTTCTAGCCAAATGTTGTCCGCTTTTAATTTGGTATTTTGTAGCGTTTGAAAATGCACTGCTGAAAAAATCCGTGTGGTATTCATTCGCAGTTAGTAAGTGCAAAATATATTATTGTTCATCAATCTAATCTTCCTCTTTACACCAAGGCTTATGGGCACAACTTCATTGTGCCCTTTTGTAACTGCGTTTGTAAATAATCGGTTGGATACAGTGTATATGCCATATTTACTTCTTGGTTAGCGCTTCCCTAACAACGTTCGCTTAAAGACTACCACAGGACTTTTGGTAAACGAAGACATCAAGACAAACCAACTGATAAACTGATTGTACGAGAATAATGCGTTTATATGTTTTTAAATGTCAGCATTGGATCATATTCGATGATGTCGAATGAATCTTCCAAATAGTGTGTACTGCATTTTGGTAAGTGTTGTCGGGAAACATTTTTAGTTTCTCCTAGCAGTCACATGTTTTCCTATCATTTGGCTGTTTACGGGATCAAGGAGCGGCTTTTCCATCAGCCGAAGACATCTCTGCGAGCTGCATATTATATGAACAACTAAAACTGGCCATCTCAGTATGGTGCTTTAATGCACTTCCTCAGATTCTATAATGAATTTTTCGTTTTCGCTACATAATTAGTATTGGCGCCACTGTGTTCTTCCCGATCCAGCCAGTCGCATGCAGTGGGGCTGAGGATGCTTTGAATTTCTTCGTCGTCTTCAACGCTTTATGCAGACGCTCACATTGGACGTCCCAGACAACCCCTCTGTGATTCTTGAATCGAGAGAGACCAAGCGGTATGCTTTCTGGTATATCTGCGAAGTATTCACGTCTACCGCTTTTAAAAAGGCCTTTTAATATCTGCGATGTTGTACTCTGCGCTTTCTTTCGAGGGAGAATAAACGATTGTAAGGAATGATTCATTTGTGAGTTTGTAGTGCGCAAGAACAATTTTAACTACAAATATGCTACCCCTTCACGTAGAAAATATCTGAAGACGAATTGATCGGCCTTAAAGCAATCAAGAGAAAAAATATCTTCCTGAATAGCACGTTTACCTCAGTCTACAGCTAGCAGCCGCTCGCCGGCATACCTGCTGCTAGTACAGAAGACCTGATCCACAACACCGAAAGGAGAAGTACTACACCGTGCACCTGTGTCAACACTTCCCTGTCCTAAACTTTAATCTGTTCAACAAGCTGCAGTTTTTTCTCCTGAAAATACCTTAAAGAACGATCGGGATTCCGGAAAACTTACAGCTATCTTCTTCTTCTTGAATTTTACACACACCTGGAAAGCGAGCATTGGCCTCCATACGTCTTGCGTTGCTTACTGGATTGTGTGCAATTGCAGACTTTGGAAAATTCAGGAGATTCCTCCGGGACGAATAGCTGAGCAGCAGGCTATGGTGAGTAGGAAAGATTCAAGCTGTCAATTTTTTAGCTAACTAGACTTGACTGGCCATCTTTTCAAGATTGATGAGTCCAAAATCTTTGCAAGATTTGATAACCGCGACAACCACGAGTCGGTGGATGTATGGTTCTCATGCCCACAATTTATTAAGAAGCTCAAAGAACTCCCGTTAACATAGTAAGACAACAGTTCAATAGACAAATGGGTAACGTGGAGAAGACGAGGGTGTCCGGCACTACCAAGGGTAGTGAGCCAAATTGCCAGATCATTATCAGCCCGTATCCAACGTGGATGATGAAATCACGACCAATAACGACTCGGACACGGATGTTGAAGCTATCAGCACATCAATAATGATATCCAGTGGTGATTGCGATGGCTGCGAAAGGAAGAATTCATGCAAGCGTGTGGCCACTTCGTACAATAAATACAGCCCACATTGTGTATTAATCATTCTTGCTACTACTGTCTCTGATGATGTGTCTGAGAAAGAATCCGAAACACCTGACCAAATAACCACTTTGTAGTGATCGCCTCTTCTTCTGTTGAACTGCTTCCTGGAACAAGTTTATTCGCTGCTATCAGCATTCTTGTGTGTGCAGTAAATTGGAAACCAGTTATCGTTTCTACCACCACCAATGCAATCAACTCGTGGAAGTGTATGACTCAAAAATGCACGATGAAGTTACGTGCGTACCCACGATATCCAACTATGATAACAAAGGTAGATCTGAGGAGTTATAGTGCATAAAGCGAAACAAATGATAAGGCTGGTTAATTAACCTCTCGACCTCTCGGATGAGGTTTCATAAACAAATAATTTGAGGAAACTAAGCACACGGTCCATGAAGGTAAATAAAAAGGACTAACAGCTAACGATTGAGCGTCTTGCATATTAGACAGCGATGAGGAGGTAGTGTTAGTTTGAAGATTAAGATTTGGAGGATAGGAAGTATGTGTCACAGTTGATATAATTTGGGAACGATGGAAGATACGAGGTGATGAGAAAACATAATTAACCGGCGGAGTGCCCGGGATAGCAGCTTTTAGGTGGTCAATGTTGACGTCCTCCTATCAAATTCATCGTTGGCTGCGGAAGGTCTTCGCCACTCGGAAGAAAGCCCAGAACGCACCATCGTAAAAGGACTGATGGCATTCAAAAAAGAAGTTGACTTGATGACCCTACTGATATAGAGAAAGTATACCACCAGGACTCTCTCGGTGAAATCTCCCCGACGGACGGCCTGTTCGAAAACGGGAAGAGCGTCCGCTTCTTATGTCTAATGACGGGCTTGAAAATCTCATCGGGAAGTAAACAGTTAAGCCAAATACACTTTATAAAGCATTACAGTCAACGTTCGATATATCATCGGAGAGGGTGCATCGAAGAACACCATTGAGTTGGCTAGTAAAGTTCTTCCTATAATCTGCAGTGCGTGGAGATATTTTTGACTAATGGTTTAGCATCTCTTTTATCACGAAAGCAGCCCAAATGAAGTCTGATCATGTTCAAATATTGGTAACACGCCCCTTCCGCGTAGCCGTTTTAGAGGAGCAATAAAAATGATTGCAGACGTATTTTGTCAGGCAGTTAATATTCCAAGCTACAATATAGAATTTCTCCACCTTGAAATGCAACGACGTTCTAGAATGTATGACATATACTGTGTTGTTTCAAGCACAAATACGCAATAGTCCTTTTTGATGTTGGTAAACTGTATTTGAATTGCAGTTTCACTGGCTCATAGTTTTGCCGTATTTTCCGTTAAAAGGATGTAAATGTGGTGATATACAGTTTACTGTGTGCATTTGTAGGAAAAATGCCATTGCAAATGGTTTATTGTTCTATCAACCGAAGATCTTTCAATGCGATCAATTAAACCTGAATTGGTTAAAGTGAATGCTTTTTAAAAATCCATAAGGTCGTATTTATGTGTCTGACTGGTCAGAGGTTTGATATCACGGTGGCATTTAAGTAGACACAAATTTCGACTTTGACTTTCCGATTAATCTCTTCCTTCATGTTAATTTTCCTTCATTTTTCGTTTCATACAGCCAGAGCCTTTTCTTCTTCAAGTGTACCAACAATCATTAAATTTGTTGTGGAATTCGAAGGCCTACTTAAACTGGAGGATATTGCGCTTGTTAGTGCAGTGTGGTTCTAAGAAATATGAATGAAGTGGACGGCGGCTCGCATGATTCTTACTTATGCAAGGATAACTGCCTCGTAAAACTTAAATGTATGCCCGGATCCTGCCAAACAAGCGACCATCTGACAGCTTGAATCTCTTCCACCCACCTTAGCTGTGTCCCTGGCAATTTGCGTCCAGAGTAAGCTCCTGCTTTCTCCGACGTAATTATTTTGTGCACACTTTCACCAGATCCGTAAAGCCATTTTAGATCTTTCCTGCTATGGCAATGAATTTCGGTCCTGTCTTTGTGTAACTCCAAATCTAAATGGAGTGACAAGGCAACTGATGACGTTTAACAACTTGTCGTGCACGGAAGTTCTAGCCAAATGTTGTCCGCTTTTAATTTGGTATTTTGTAGCGTTTGAAAATGCACTGCTGAAAAAATCCGTGTGGTATTCATTCGCAGTTAGTAAGTGCAAAATATATTATTGTTCATCAATCTAATCTTCCTCTTTACACCAAGGCTTATGGGCACAACTTCATTGTGCCCTTTTGTAACTGCGTTTGTAAATAATCGGTTGGATACAGTGTATATGCCATATTTACTTCTTGGTTAGCGCTTCCCTAACAACGTTCGCTTAAAGACTACCACAGGACTTTTGGTAAACGAAGACATCAAGACAAACCAACTGATAAACTGATTGTACGAGAATAATGCGTTTATATGTTTTTAAATGTCAGCATTGGATCATATTCGATGATGTCGAATGAATCTTCCAAATAGTGTGTACTGCATTTTGGTAAGTGTTGTCGGGAAACATTTTTAGTTTCTCCTAGCAGTCACATGTTTTCCTATCATTTGGCTGTTTACGGGATCAAGGAGCGGCTTTTCCATCAGCCGAAGACATCTCTGCGAGCTGCATATTATATGAACAACTAAAACTGGCCATCTCAGTATGGTGCTTTAATGCACTTCCTCAGATTCTATAATGAATTTTTCGTTTTCGCTACATAATTAGTATTGGCGCCACTGTGTTCTTCCCGATCCAGCCAGTCGCATGCAGTGGGGCTGAGGATGCTTTGAATTTCTTCGTCGTCTTCAACGCTTTATGCAGACGCTCACATTGGACGTCCCAGACAACCCCTCTGTGATTCTTGAATCGAGAGAGACCAAGCGGTATGCTTTCTGGTATATCTGCGAAGTATTCACGTCTACCGCTTTTAAAAAGGCCTTTTAATATCTGCGATGTTGTACTCTGCGCTTTCTTTCGAGGGAGAATAAACGATTGTAAGGAATGATTCATTTGTGAGTTTGTAGTGCGCAAGAACAATTTTAACTACAAATATGCTACCCCTTCACGTAGAAAATATCTGAAGACGAATTGATCGGCCTTAAAGCAATCAAGAGAAAAAATATCTTCCTGAATAGCACGTTTACCTCAGTCTACAGCTAGCAGCCGCTCGCCGGCATACCTGCTGCTAGTACAGAAGACCTGATCCACAACACCGAAAGGAGAAGTACTACACCGTGCACCTGTGTCAACACTTCCCTGTCCTAAACTTTAATCTGTTCAACAAGCTGCAGTTTTTTCTCCTGAAAATACCTTAAAGAACGATCGGGATTCCGGAAAACTTACAGCTATCTTCTTCTTCTTGAATTTTACACACACCTGGAAAGCGAGCATTGGCCTCCATACGTCTTGCGTTGCTTACTGGATTGTGTGCAATTGCAGACTTTGGAAAATTCAGGAGATTCCTCCGGGACGAATAGCTGAGCAGCAGGCTATGGTGAGTAGGAAAGATTCAAGCTGTCAATTTTTTAGCTAACTAGACTTGACTGGCCATCTTTTCAAGATTGATGAGTCCAAAATCTTTGCAAGATTTGATAACCGCGACAACCACGAGTCGGTGGATGTATGGTTCTCATGCCCACAATTTATTAAGAAGCTCAAAGAACTCCCGTTAACATAGTAAGACAACAGTTCAATAGACAAATGGGTAACGTGGAAGACGAGGGTGTCCGGCACTACCAAGGGTAGTGAGCCAAATTGCCAGATCATTATCAGCCCGTATCCAACGTGGATGATGAAATCACGACCAATAACGACTCGGACACGGATGTTGAAGCTATCAGCACATCAATAATGATATCCAGTGGTGATTGCGATGGCTGCGAAAGGAAGAATTCATGCAAGCGTGTGGCCACTTCGTACAATAAATACAGCCCACATTGTGTATTAACTCATTCTTGCTACTACTGTCTCTGATGATGTGTCTGAGAAAGAATCGAAACACCTGACCAAATAACCACTTTGTAGTGATCGCCTCTTCTTCTGTTGAACTGCTTCCTGGAACAAGTTTATTCGCTGCTATCAGCATTCTTGTGTGTGCAGTAAATTGGAAACCAGTTATCGTTTCTACCACCACCAATGCAATCAACTCGTGGAAGTGTATGACTCAAAAATGCACGATGAAGTTACGTGCGTACCCACGATATCCAACTATGATAACAAAGGTAGATCTGAGGAGTTATAGTGCATAAAGCGAAACAAATGATAAGGCTGGTTAATTAACCTCTCGACCTCTCGGATGAGGTTTCATAAAACAAAATAATTTGAGGAAACTAAGCACACGGTCCATGAAGGTAAATAAAAGGACTAACAGCTAACGATTGAGCGTCTTGCATATTAGACAGCGATGAGGAGGTAGTGTTAGTTTGAAGATTAAGATTTGGAGGATAGGAAGTATGTGTCACAGTTGATATAATTTGGGAAAGATGGAAGATACGAGGTGATGAGAAAACATAGTTAACCCGGCTCAGTGCCTGGGATAGCAGCTTTTAGGTGGTCAATGTTGACGTCCTCCTATCAAATTCATCGTTGGCTGCGGAAGGTCTTCGCCACTCGGAAGAAAGCCCAGAACGCACCATCGTAAAAGGACTGATGGCATTCAAAAAAGAAGTTGACTTGATGACCCTACTGATATAGAGAAAGTATACCACCAGGACTCTCTCGGTGAAATCTCCCCGACGGACGGCCTGTTAGAAAACTGGAAGAGCGTCCGCTTCTTATGTCTAATGACGGGCTTGAACATCTCATCGGGAAGTAAACAGTTAAGCCAAATACACTTTATAAAGCATTACAGTCAACGTTCGATATATCATCGGAGAGGGTGCATCGAAGAACACCATTGAGTTGGATAGTAAAATTCTTCCTATAATCTGAAGTGCGTGGAGATGTTTTCGACTAATGGTTTAGCATCTCTTTTTATCACGAAAAGCAGCCCAAAATGAAGTCTGATCATGTTCAAATATTGATAACACGCCCCTTCCACGTGGCCGTTTGAGAGGAGCAATAAAAATGACTGCAGACGTATTTTGTCAGGCAGTTACCATTCCGCGCTACAATATAGAATTTCTCCACCTTGAAATGCAAGGACGTTCTAGAATGTATGACATAAACTGTGTTGTTTCAAGCACAAATGCGCAATAGTCCTTTTTGATGTTCGTAAACTGTATTTGAAATGCAGTTTTACTGGCTCATAGTTTCGCCGTATTTTCCGTTAAAAGGATGTAAATGTGGTGCTATACAGTTTACTGTGTGCATTTGTAGGAAAAATGCCATTGCAACTGGTGTTCTGTTCTATCAACCGAAGATCTTTCAATGCCATCAATTAAACCTGAATTGGTTAAAGTGAATGCTTTTTAAAAATCAATAAGGTCGTATTTATGTGTCTGACTGGTCTGAGGTTTGATATCACGGTGGCATTTAAGTAGACACAAATTTCGACTTTGACTTTCCGATTAATCTCTTCCTTCATGTTAATTTTTCCTTCATTTTTTTCGTTTCATACAGCCAGAGCCTTTTTCTTCTTCAAGTGTACCAACAATCATTAAATTTGTTGTGGGAATTGGAAGGCCTACTTAAACTGGAGGATATTGCGCTTGTTAGTGCAGTGTGGTTCTAAGAAATATGAATGAAGCGGACGGCGGCTCGCATGATTCTTACTTATGCAAGGATAACTGCCTCGTAAAACTTAAATGTATGCCCGGATCCTGCCAAACAAGCGACCATCTGACAGCTTGAATCTCTTCCACCCACCTTAGCTGTGTCCCTGGCAATTTGCGTCCAGAGTAAGCTCCTGCTTTCTCCGACGTAATTATTTTGTGCACACTTTCACCAGATCCGTAAAGCCATTTTAGATCTTTCCTGCTATGGCAATGAATTTCGGTCCTGTCTTTCGTGTAACTCCAAAATCCAAATGGAGTGACAAGGCACCTGATGACGTTTAACAACTTGTCGTGCACGGAAGTTCTAGCCACATTTTGTCCGCTTTTAATTTTGTATTTTGTAGCGTTTGAAAATGCACTGCTTGAAAAATCCGTGTGGTATTCATTCGCAGTTAGTAAGTGCAAAATATATTATTGCTCATCAATCTAATCTTCCTCTTTAAACCAAGGCTTATGGGCACAACTTCATTGTGCCCTTTTGTAACTGCGTTTGTAAATAATCGGTTGGATACTGTGTATATGCCATATTTACTTCTTGGTTACCGCTTCCCTAACAACGTTCGCTTAAAGACTACCACAGGGCTTTTGGTAAACGAAGACATCAAGACAAACCAACTGATAAACTGATTGTACGAGAATAATGCGTTTATATGTTTTTAAATGTCAGCATTGGATCATATTCGATGATGTCGAATGAATCTTCCAAATAGTGTGTACTGCATTTTGGTAAGTGTTGTCGGGAAACATTTTTAGTTTCTCCTAGCAGTCACATGTTTTCCTATCATTTGGCTGTTAACGGGATCGTGGAGCGGCTTTTCCATCAGCCGAAGACATCTCTGCGAGCTGCATATTATATGAACAACTAAACTGGCCATCTCAGTATGGTGCTTAATGCACTTCCTCAGATTCTATAATGAATTTTTCGTTTTCGCTACATAATTAGTATTGGCGCCACTGTATACTTCCCGATCCAGCCAGTCGCATGCAGTGGGGCTGAGGATGCTTTAAATTTTTACGTCGTCTTCAACGCTTTATGCAGATGTTGTCATTGGTCCTCCCAGACAACCCCTATTTTATTCTTGAATCGAGAGAGACAAAGCGGTATGCTTTCTGGTATATCTGCGAAGTGCTCACGTCTACCGCTTTTAAAAAGGCCATTTTAATATCTGCGATGTTGTACTCTGCGCTTTCTTTCGAGGGAGAATAAACGATTGTAAGGAATGATTAATTTGTGAGGTTGTAGTGCGCAAGAACAACTTTAACTACAAATATGCTACCCCTTCACGTAGAAAATATCTGAAGACGAATTGATCGGCCTTAAAGCAATCAAGAGAAAAACATATTTTCCTGAATAGCACGTTTACCTTAAGATATATTTAAAAGTAAATGGTTGACGTAAATTGATTTTGAAACTACTTTGTTAATAAATAATTTTATAGCAATGATTTGTATTTTCTGGTTTGTTTGAAATATCATAATTCAAAAACTGTATTGATGAGCAATCATTGTGCCCAACGCCAACATAAGCAGCATAATCTCTAAATTTTCTTATGCATCTGAAACACACAGTAAGGTGTTTCGAATTAATATCGACATTCGCTGATTCTGCAAACTTCCTAGATATTTTAGAATGCCGATGTTGGTAAAACCAACGTGCCATTGCATTTTATATCTGATTCCATGAACAAATCAGTAAATCATAAGAATTCATGTTTTTCGTAAGTAAGCTACTTTGGCGTAAATTTAATTTGTTTCTTATAATTTTATACTGAAAAACGATATCTGGACCGAGGTATGAAAACGGTTGATGTCTGAATATCTCCTGGTTGTATTGTGTAACGAATTTCCATATTTTAAACACATAACGCTGTTCACAGGTGCAACAGCATAAACCCTATATGTTGTTTGTTTATTAATCTTCGCCTGTTGAGATTTTCAAATGAATTCAAATGCTCGTGGCCGTTGCCATCGATAAATATAATCATTTCATTATTTTATGACCGGCAGAAGATCTGCGACGATTATAAAATAGTTTAACAGTGACGAACGGACTAACAGTTTCCTTGGTCCGACATGAGCACATAAATGTTGTCGTTACTATTGGAATAATACACTCTTTTCGCATAATGAAAAATATCATGTTAGTAACCGGAATAGCTCCAGGACGCAGCTGGCACTAAAACAAGCCCGTAGTTGACTAGTTAGAGGATTGCACTTCTGATTAACATGTCGCGGTTTTGAGCATCTTGTTATTTACCCTCTGGGGTTTGGTTTAGCTGCCTGCTGATGTGTTATGCGTCAGAAGTGGCATTTGCAGTTGCCATTGTCCCTTTTTGGCATTGGTTATTTGCCTGCGCAAATAAATTACGGATAATTCATGAAAAATGAAAATCGCTCAAAACAAATTTGACGGATAAATAGAAACCAAAATAGCAATGTGGTAAGAAATAAAAGTATTGCAAAATGCGCAAATGACCACAAACATTCCTTTTTTTCCTACATGAGCAAATCTATTTTATCGTTACTATAAGAATAATACATTATTTTCGCATAAAAAAATATCATATAAATGACAGGAACAGCTCCAGGACGAAGTTCAGAAGAAGAAGATGCTGTTGATTCAAAATCAGCTTTTTGGCCTGACGTTTCATATTCCGACACAAATATATCATCTGAGAGAGAATTGAAGATAAGGGTGGTACAGGCGAATGGTGTGCGGTATTCAAAATGTGTATAAGTAATGTGATCACACTCGTATTACCATAAGCTCCTCCCGTGATCACTGCTGGTGTTCTTAACTGATGCAATAACGATGGCATTCAGCAGGCCGCGTCTGAGTCTTTGGTGACCGTAATTTCGTCAAGATAGTGACTTATTAATTGGGCCCACTGTCATTAAAGGTGCTAGTTTCGTGCACACCCACTTGATAGATGCCCATACTCAGACAAAAACTCAGCGTAGATTAGTGGAACGGGAAGTTATTGCGCTTGTTTGTGAACTGTTGCCCTGAAATCCATGAATGAAGCTGACCATGGCTCGCAAGCTTCTCACTTATTGCAAGGATCACGTCCTCTTGAAACTTTAAAATATGGCGGGACCCCGACAAATTAGCTGCCACCTGAGAGCTAGAATATCTCCTCCTCACCAGAGATGCGTGCTTGGCCATTGGTATCTAGAGTAAGCTCCTGGATTTTCCAACATAACTCCTTTGTTTAGTAATAATGCCTTTTGTTTTATTCCAAATTTTCTGGGCACGTCTGTGTGGTGCCGTAACGTAACTTGGTTTGTACATGATCAGTTGCATAATTTATAGATGGAATATTAACGTATTGGTTGCCGTTTCCCTTAAAACTTTTGTTTCTAGACTCCCGCTGGATTTTGTGGAAAACTTGGGTATGAAGAAATACCACTTGTTAAACTAAGTGTACGAGAAATAGGCGTTAAATTATACTTTAAATTTCAGCATCTGATCCTATTCGATGACGTTGAAGGCATCATCCACATAGGTTACCCCTGGATTTCGGTTAATGGTGTCGGAAAAAATGTCCAATCTGTTCCCTTAGTCTAAGCTTGTACTAGCCATCACACGAAAACCTTTCATTCGGCTGCTTACGGGATATTGGAGTGGCTAAAAAATCAGCGAAATACATCTCTAGGCGCTGCATATTATACGAAGAAAAGACTGACCACCTCAGAGTGGTCATATTGTGCACTCTCTTCGATTCTATTTTGAACTTTGACTTTTAAGCTAATATTTGGCGCCACTGTTTACTTTCCCATCTATCCAGTCGCGTGCAGTGTTGCTGAGGTTGCTACCAATTTCTTCGTCGGCTTCGAGACTGTATGCAGATGCTCCCCTTGGTTCTGCCTAGAACGACAGTTTGCCAGTTTTTAAATCGATAGAGGCCAGGTGGTTTGCTCTATTGTATATCTGCGAGGAGATCAAGTCCTACTGCTTTTTAGAAAGCCATCTTCCTCTTTACGTTGGTGCTCCCTGCGCTGTCTTTTAATGAAGGTTGTTGGTTCGCGTTTAACGATGAATAGGAGAAGGGGTAGTGAGCATGCACCGCCTGAACGCTGCTGTTCTAGAAACGCCGCCGGACAAGTCCTGTTTTGTCGGACCAAGCGATGGTCTTTTTTGACGCGACGTTTTTATTCACATCCATCCCGCCGAGTTAAGCACAAGAAGTCTTGCGCAGTAAACCTGAGGAGTCACACGACGAAACCCAGAGTCCTCTTAAAATTGAAAAATCTTATGAAGCTAATTAAAATTTTGTCAAAAGACCGACTTCACATTTGCCAGAGAAACTTATGATCAGATCAAGTGAACTGCATTTGGTCCCCAATCTCTGGTTAATAGTGAGAAGTGTTCCAAAATGAGCAGGAAAATATCGCTTTCAAATAACAGCAGCCTATGTTTTTGGTGTCCTTACGTGGACGAAACATTTTTTCGTGTCATGAGGGACATACTGTAGCATTTCCATGATTACCTTAACACGAGATTACCAGATAAACAATCCACGTTGGCAGAAGAAAAATAGCAGAAGCTATCCTTCCTTGATGTCTTCGACAGGTGATGTCCAAATGGCGAAATAAAAACGGATGTCTACAGGAAATCTATGAACACCTAACAGCTTCTCAATTTTCACAGCAACCGTCCGGTGGCTCACAAACGAAGCTGTGTGAGAAAACTTAGCAAACGCGGCAACCTGATGAAAAACGCACGTGAGCCACTTAACCTTCGAGACCAGTTTTTGCTGAATGGCTACCGGAAAGCGTTCATAAGACGATTCCTACTTGTTCGCCCCCGAGAACCCAACCAAAACAAACTTCTTCAGCAAAGCATGCAATGCCATATATCGAGGACGTGTCTTGAAGATACAGATTGCAATGTTGCGGGACATGGTGTTGGAATTGCACACCGACTAAAAAGTTACCATACGCAAAAAGGTCAGAAGAATCAGGGACACATGTAATCCTTATGAGCAGTCGTGGTAAGGTATCAAATTTCGTGTCGAAAATTTTACCGTTAAGAAGCAGGACAGACCGGATGAATTCATCTGAATTAGCTGCCCACACCTACGACAGGGGTCATGAGTTTAACATCGCAGCCATTTAGATAATTGCCAACGCCATATGCATGTCAAGCCGAAAATTTGTTGAAGGCTGGGCGTCTCATGTGATTGCGGTCAATCAATTTATCGATATGGTGCCGGCAAACAGTGCTTTGAGTCTTTACATTTGGACTGGCGCCACTGGTGTATAATTAGCCTCTGCCGACCTCTCTATAAAAGATAATCGTTTATGTTGCTGATTTATTTATGAAGATAGACTCCAGTAAGCGTTCAAAAGCTCAGACGAATAAAGCCATGATTCGGGTGAACGTTTAACCTTCTTGTTCTTCTTCAATTAGACACACCACTTCAACGAGAACATATTTATATCCATATATCTGGCATGGTAGATGGGAACTGCTGCAGTTGCGAACAACGAACTACGTCAGAGAACCTGGGATATTAATCCTGAGGTGCATAGCGGAACACGTGGCAGCGATGAGTAGGAAAGACACTGAATCACTGGTATGCGCTTGCTCGATGGGACTAGCTTTTTTTGAAATGTGATCAGGACGAAAAAATCGCAAGAGAAGATAACCGCGTAAACCACGAGTAACTTGATGCATGGTTCTCATGCACACTATCTGGCAACAGGCGCTATGGACACCCGTTCCCATATTGCGTTTTGAGGTACCAGCTGGATTGGGAAAAATGTCACGTGGTGAAGACGTGGGTGACCGACACTCCCAATGACAGATAGACGGATACCCGTGTCATTTATCCCACCATCGAAAATAAATGACACAATCATGTCTGTCATCATTCCTGTCTGCGCACTGAATATAGAAAGTGGTTACCGTGACCAACCTTACCACTGTAATAAAATTATGAACCTTTATAACTCCAACATGTAGGATGAACTTAAATCGTACCCAGTATGTTCAACTGTGATAACATAGATAGATCTGATGTGTCATAGTGAATACAGCGAAACAAAAATTAAATGGCTGATAAATGTACATATCAACCTATTAGATGATGGTTCCCGGAAAAAAAATTAATTGAAGAAAATTAACACATGGTCAATGATTGTTACAATTTAGCTTGTCCTGCGGATTTTGTAATAGAAGCTGATGAGGAGGTAGTGATAGTTTGAAGAAAAAGACTTGGTGGATGAGGAAGTATGTGGCACGGATGATTTACTTTGAGAAAGGTAGAAGATAAGAGGGAATTTGAAAAACATAATTTGTCCGCCGGTGTGGCCGGGACAGCAGCCTACAGGTGGTCCCCTCGAATGCATTAGTGGTATCAAAAGGGCTTCGTCCCTCGAAAGACAATCCTGAGGACACCATGGAAGGGGAAACGCATGCGTTCAAAAAGTGATAAACGTGATCACTTTACATATTTACGAGTAGGAAAACGCCAAGACATTCCCGATATAAGTCTCGCACACTGATGGCCTCAGTGGAACTGGGGAGAGCACCTGCATATAGTTTCGAGGCGATGAGAAGATTGGTAGCATCCTCAGCCGCGATGCGCGCAACTGGCTTGATCATCTCATCGGAAACAGAAAAGTGGTGCCATATACAAGCTTAATTGCATAAACGTCGATCTACAATACAGAATCGTAGATAGCGCATAAAAACACTCACAATGAGCTGGTCCGTTCAGTTCTTACTCTATTCTGCAGTGCGTTGGTTAAACCAATGTAGGCGTTGTATTTGCCAACTTATTCGAAGAAGATTTCAGTAAAGTAAAATAATAAATATATTGGCTCACTAAGATAGTCTTGAGTTAATTTACTTTGTTTCGCGTAGTTTTGATCGACACAAGATAAGCGGCCAGATTACAGCTGTCCGATGATTGTTTTGTCGACTTTTAGTTTAAGTTTTAGCATTTCAAACATTTTACGTTGACCAGTTTTGATCTTTTCATCGTTTATGTTTTCCAAATGACAGCATATTCGCTTGTTAGTCGTCGTCTATAAATATAATCATTTCTTTGTTATAGAAATTATAAAAAATCTGCTACGTGCTTGACAGTTTTTCCTGGATAAACGGATTAAACACCTTCCTTGGTTAATCTACATTCGAAGGAACCAGAGCAAATTCTCTTTCCATTCGGCGTTTGATTGGTAAATATGAATAATCCGGTTTGGTCATGCGCTTGTCAAAACCTTTTCTGACCAGATAATTATCACGTGGCTTAGTGGCTTACAAGGACTTAGGTACGGTCAGCCCAAATTTCTGGCAGTACAAAGACTTGCCCAGAAACCCATCGCCGTAGGGTTAGGCCTGGGCAACGCGAATCGATCGTCCACTATCATGCGTGACATTTTCGTGCCGATTAAGCACTAACTGGACGCATGCGAGTAATCGGGCGTAGCGTATCATATCCCGTGCCAGAATGATGCTCGCACATATAAATGGTCAACGAGGATGACGCATCAGCCCGCGAATATTCAAGCACAAAAGAGACGTTCGGAGAGGCGACCAAAACGCTGTTGGAGGTCTATGAGTTCGAATTCGCGAAAACGTGCATGATGCCGTGTGCCGTTAAAAGGACAGTGCGGGAAATATGGGAGGTGTGGTTGTGAGGCACCAAGTCAACCAATAAACATATTGAGTAACCCCAGTTTTATGAAACGTTTCACCCACGCAGGCAGTTGTCATTGCTTTATATCACCGCAAATCACGAAATCAACCACCACGCATTGGGGCCTCGGTGAGTCACGGGAAAAGGACCAGACCCAGTCGCGGAATTGTATCGCACTCTTGACGATTTCTTACAGTATGTTGGCATAAATGCATGTACTTTTTTGCACTCATAACAGTGCCCGGTTACATAGAGCTCTTCAAGATTTACTGAGCAGTCAGGAAAACAATTTCCATGTTCTTTATCGTACCTTTGTCGTCGTTGAAATACATACTTCTACATCTGAAACTGATGTACAATTGTGAGCTCTGTGCATACCTACTTGTACTGCATGGATGGAGGTCGATAAGAAGTAATGATCCACGCACCTAGACATAGCGGCTTGACTGAAAAACTACCGTATAGTCTGATCACAGATCATGAGTAATTCAGCATCATTGTCAGTTAAATTTAATTAAAAAAGGGTCTATGACTTAAAAGTGTCAGTGATAAAAGAGGTGCAGGAAATAG
>WEDG01002498.1:0-15335 GCA_017591395.1 Schistocephalus solidus
CAGACATGGAGAGTCAAGAGCCTTGATGTTCAACCATATGGATTCCGTGCTGCACGCAAACTTGCTCGTCGGCTTCCTTAAGTCTGCAAGTTCATTTTCCAGTTTTTGAACTCTTAGTAAAATATAAGAACATCCAACGCAAGATTCGTCGTCGTAGCCGACGGATTTGGCTGCTATTACGCTTTTTGCGTGCTTTGCTGGTTTTTGGTTGTAAGTATAAACTGATTGAGTGCCAGTCGTGGATGTCGAAGCCAGCTCAAAAGGCTTTCCTTTAAAGGAAGTTCCGTGACTGGTTCTGTTGCTAGCAAACAATTGTTTTGAGTCCATGAATGTTAAAACACTGCGTAAAAGTATGTTCTCCTTTTGAGCGTTTAACGAAAATTTCCGACTGGCTTTGGAGTATGGCGAGTATTTAATGCAATATGAGCAAAAATGTTTATGCTTGTTCAAAAATGTTTATACTTGTTCAAAAACGCTTTTGAAAAATACTATAAACGGTATGAAGGATATTCAGGAACGACTCAGCCGTTCGAAGATGTCGAAGGTCCTGGATAACTTCAGATCTTCACGAGATTGTACACGTTTGGTTCCCTGAGTGGTTGTCAGTTTTTATTGGTACAGAGGCTGAGCAGTCAACTTGAATAAGATAATAAACAAATTCCAATTTGATGCCGTTTTATGAGGAATTTCGGAAAAAGGAAAATTTCCAGATGATCAGGAAACAAGTAGGTGCATGCAGTTGTAACAGTATTGTCCAGAAAAGTCCTAATGAAGTGGTAACGGAGTTCAAATTGTCCAAGTTGGAGAACAAAAATAATTGGTGGTTCCTATGCACACGAACTTAATTTAAAGAGGCCCAACAATTCATCCAAAGCCAATTATGAACCACATACTGTCGGCAATAAGTTGGCGTGAGCACTTAATCGCTTGACTCACACTTTGGAGACGTGTTTTTCACAAAGACAGGCAAGCCTGAAAGGCCACGAATTAGCGATGGAACTGAAGAGGACACTTTCGACTGGAGAGAACAACCTTTTTTTTCAGGAGACGAGTGATACAGCAAACGCGGTGTTGCACTGGAACCAGCCAGTGTTTATGATGGCAGCGAAAAAGTACTATTTGCAAACCCAAGACAAACTGAAATTATCATTGCTGACATTTTCCACCTTAAATTTCTGTAAACCAACGTCCAGCATATATTTTTGAAGCTTGGAATGCTCGCGCATATTTTACAGTCATTCAATGATCCAGACAGTCTTACATATGACTGTAAGGAGACAAATATATACCCTATCCACAAGGATTAGTCCAGTAAAAATGCTAACAACTCTCGACCGGTATTCAGTTCAATTCAGTGTATTAAGGGAACGATAGGGAAGTGCCTTTGAACTCCCTATTGGTTGCACGTTGGCCATGAACAATCTACGATGCATTAAGAAGGTTAAAAAAGAGATGGTTTACATAACTGCGTGCGGAAAACAAGCAGCCGTCGGCTAATAGAAAAGAGTATACAGAAACGACTACTCAAATATTAAGAGTGGTATAAGTATATGACAGTGTAGTTTGTTCAGCAGCCGGTGAGTGAGTGTGTTGATGTGCGGTAGCTGCAGCGCAAGGCTACTATCACTTTAAACTAATTCACGCGCAAGTCACCGTCCCTGCACCACCTGGTGTGGAGCATACGGTGGACCTCGTCGAAATCGACGGTCGAACTGTCGTGATGTCAATAAACATATGTGATGAACTCGACGTAAGAATCTGTAAATACTGTACTGAAACTTTAGCAAGTAGTATTTTAGCATTAAAATGCCTAATATGTATTTGTTGCAAGTTTCTGGAAAGAATAACTTAACGAGTAACTCTGAAATTCCTTCAAGAAAAAGATTTCGTAAGCAGTTTGTCATATGACTTCCGACAAGACAACTCACGCTTAACCAATATGCTCTATTCAATGGAGCAGTGGTTCCGTAGTTAGTTAAAGGCACAAGGATCAATGTTGTTCACATTTACTTCAAAAAAGCCTTTGCTAGTTTTCCACATCATTTGGTTAGAGGGAAATTGCTAAAGTGGGTAGGGGATTTCTTAATTAGTCGATCGCAGTCTGTGTGCAGTGGGAACGCGAAATCAATACCAGTGCCTGTTTTGAGTGGGATAATTCAAGGTTCTGTGCTAAGGTCATTGCCGATTTTAATTTTTTACTGATTGTAGGAATGGACTGGCCTGCAATTGAGTCATGCTTGCAAATGTATCATGGTATCCGACCCATCATATGCAAGAATGCTGAACAGAACATGCGAGAATGGTCCGCTAAATGGCTGCTGAGGTTAAACCTTGAGAAGGGTGACCTGTTGCAGATCAAATCGAAGAAGGAGAGCACTAATGAAGAGGTTCCTCTGTAAAAGGTGTTAAGCAAATGTAACTGAACAAAAATTCATTAGACTAACCATTTTGTCATCCCTTAAACCACATTTTCAATGCCTCAGGGCGGCCAAAAATGCAACCGATGTCCTGTTGGCCATTAGAAGAACTTTCATCTATTTATAATTTATTTATTTATTTTGAATTACTATTTGGTTAGCACGAGGAACACACTGTCGAAAAAAACTTATTATCAAAATAAAATTATGACAATGTGTGCACATAAAATGTGCAAATATTTAATAATTATGGCAGAACTTGTCCTGTTAGGGCAATAGCTAGCGATATTTTGAAATAAATTGTGAACTAGTAAAAAGATAATGAAAAATTTCCTGACCTTGAAAGTAGACGCAGAGATAAATAAACCTTCATTTTCGAAAAGAGCTAGAAGAAAAATCTGCTTAGTGCAGAATAGGTTTATACTGCAGTAGCATTTCAGAATGAGATAAGAAAAGCTCGTTTTTGAAAGCTAAGTAAACGTTCTATTTTTTCAGGATTTCCTTATCCAAAGCTTAAATTACTAACTGATTTTTCGATAAAAACTTTGCACTTTTAACACTCTATCAACTGCTTATACCTGTGGTGCTCGTCCTCTTCTACAGGCGTGAACATTTAGAGTCAACGTTTTCAACCGTTATACTAAGAAGTTTTCTCAAGCACGTATAAAGGTCCTTGGTTAAAATTTTGGAAAAAAACAAATTTACGCAGAATATTATTCGCCTGATTTTTTCCTACGTTTGACTAAATTAAAGCCTAGCAAAATGAGAACGAAAATCTCGGCTCGTCGCAAGCTCTCAGGCATTGCACCGAAGCGTTGCTTGGTTGCATCAAGTAGTCACAGCAGTGATATGCATATGCAACCAATCGCTATAGCTAAGCAGCTTGATCTCTCTGCTGTACAAAATTGTAATGATTTTATGTTAATGTTTGGATCAGTTCTCTCTATACTGGGAACCTTATTCGACGGTGACATCTCTGCTCTTCCCTCTCAGGGATGTTAGCGTCTGGATTGTCTCGTCCATTTGGTTGCCAGTGAAACATCAGATCTTACAGAAACGAAATTATAATTTTCTTTTAAAAAATGTTTCCCGGGACAGACGACCCATTGACGTTGCCGTAGACTTCCTGTACTCGTGCGGTTTCAACTACAAAATAGCGGAAGCCAAACGCCTCTCCTCACGTAGCAAAAATCCACCTATATTAGTCACCCTTTTTTCACCAATCGAGGTAGACTCCGTTTTTGCACAACGAGGTCGCATTTCTCGTTATCTAGAGGTTGCAAAATGTTTCCTTGGTCGGGAACTTTCACCGATGGAGCGAAGGAATGTGACTCTCCTCTTGCATAGATCTTCGGCCTCTCAATCCATTATCCATAAGTCTGGTCATGGCTAAGCAAACCATAACGAGACGGTTCAGCATTATATTATAGTGCCCGGTTCAAAAACCTCCTTATCTTCAACTCCCGCTCTTCTTTCAACGAATCCATTAACACCTTCTTCCTCGCGAATAGGAATTTCCAACGAAGTAGCTATCAGCCATGTCGTAAGCCCACCTTCAATGCCAGTAACTCCGTCTAAAGTGCCAAGACCGACTGCTTCTCCGTTTCAACGTAGTTTTCCTTGTACTCCTACTGTTGACTTAGTCAACAAAACTGGCTCAAGTCCACCTCGTTCCCATTCCACGCTATCCACTCCGGTCTCAGCTGTCCAATCTATTAAACTTATCAATAACCTGGGCAAGTCAAAGTATGCTCCAAACTAAAGTTCCAAAAAGCAAAACGTTATTACAGTCGGGAAACCTCTTAACCCTCCAGCATCTACCATACATACCCAAAATTTCCTTAGCAATTATCCCAACCAATCAACTTCTCAGGCTCCCCCCATTATTTAACACTACCCCTTACGGTTCCAGTTTTCCAAAACAATTTGTTCCATTTTCAAATCTTATTCTCCCCCCATATTATTCCAATATTCCTCAAAATCCTATTTATAGGCCTCCTATTTTCGCTAACGCAGAAAATAGCCTTCCTCTCAATGTATACCACCCAAATCTGTTTCTCTACAATAATCCTAATTTAGTTAACAGTAACAGCTTAGCTAATTGTAGACAGAAGCAATGTTACTTTCCGTCCGCACATTCGTCTCTACAGTTTACTTCCCCACCACCAAGTTTTCCTCTTTATTAAGTAACGATTACCCTAGTTTGGATACTCGAACTACGCTAGATGTCATATTACTTAATGCTAGATGTGTTTCGAATAAGATGGCCCAACTGAGAGCCATTGCTTTCGAGTTAATGCCTGATGTTTTATGTGTAACTGAATCTTGGACCCATCCCTTAATTTCCGACTCTTTGCTTGTCATAGACCAGTATGATCTCTACCGTCAAGACCGCATTAGCAAGCGTGGTGGTGGTTGTCTTCTCTATATTAAAGCTTCATTTAAGCACTGCCCAGTTAATCTAGATGTTACGTCATTCTCTAGTAATTACTGCTTCGCATCCATTTTCCTGTCGCCCCGGCAAAAGGCGATTCTCGGATGTATTTACAACCTGCCTAATTCATCATCCGATGATGATGCAAAACTTTGTGAAATTTTTAAATTGATTTCGGAGTTCAATTTTAACATTAAAATAATCGCTGGTGATTTTACTTTTCCTGAAATTGACTGGATTTCAAACTTTGTCCACCCAGATTTCAGCCTTTCCTAGATACCATTTATTTCTCTAATTGGTCACAGCTTGTCCGTTCTTCAACGAGAGACAAGCATATTTTAGAGCTGATTTTCACAAACGACATTGCTCCCCTCTTCGTTGATTTTAAGCAGGGCCTCTTTCAAAGTGACCATACACTAATTCACTGTTGCCTTCCGATTGTTTCATTGAAAAAGGCTAGTGCCGTTCATACCTATCATGCTTTTGACCTTGCAGATATGAGCTAAATTAGTAATTTCTTGGACTCATTGGACTCGCAGCATCTCTCCTCCATGAACGACGCAGCAAGTCTGTGTGACTTCATGTCAGTCGTTTCAAATAACATCCTGGAGCTTGTGCCAACAAAAACAGTCAAGCTCTACATCTCGGAATCCACCGTTCTTCACTTTCTTTTGCCAAGACTAAAGAAATTGAGGAAGCAGTTGAAAGATCAATATACTAGTTCATTATCTGTACATCTAAGGATCGCAGAGATTTTTGAATTAGCCTCTAAGATTCGTCTTGCACGTGACAGACAGAGAGAATCTTGCGCACTCAGTGAGCCAAACTCTGCAAAATTTGTTGCTTAACTGTTCCGCCGTTGATCCTCCTCTAAACGAGGTTATGAAATTCCTCCATTACTAAACGAAGACAAGAAATTCGTTCTCGAAGACTCTGACACGGCAGAACTGTTTAATGCGTTCTTTGCAAATCATCTTACGATGGAATCTGAACCGTTTCTGACGTTTCAGGCATCCTCATTGAATGTTATCGGCTACTTTTGATTTCTCCTAAGAACTAATTCGTAAGCAAATAATTAGTCTAAAAAACTCGCACTCTTCGGGGACTGATGGTATTCCAAACTCAGTTATTAAGAGAGTGCCGAGCTATCCCCGATTGCTTAGCCATGTATTCTCAGGTTATCTTTTAAACGGATTCTTTCCTGACTCATGGAAGACATCTATTATTCTTCCTGTCTTCAAGTCGGGATCTCGTTCGGACGTAAATAATTATCGGGGCGTTAACAAAACTCCGGCTCTAGCAAAACATCTTGAAAAAATTATCTTTAATCAAATTCTCGACTTTTGCCTAGAAAATAAGCTCTTAAGCGACTCGAAATATGGTTTTCTACCTGGGAGATCATGCGGCGTGTGTCACTTAGCTTTTCCTAACCTCGTCACTTCCCTTCGTAATGAGCAGCAGTCAGTGGTTGTGATCTACTTTGACCTGCGCAAGCCTTTGACAAGGTACCGCACAGACGTCTTCTGGTGAAACTGGAAGCCCTCGGCATCCGGCCTCCTATCCTTGACTTCATTGGTTCCTACTTGTCTAACCGCAGCCAAAAGGTCTTAAAAGGTAATAGCTATTCGAAGCCTCAGTCGATCACGAGTGGCGTTTTTCAAGGCACGGTTCTAGGTCCCCTTCTTTTCATTCTGTACATAAACGAAATTTCAACATTACTCACAATTTCACAAAATTTCGTTTACGCTGACGATCTCAAGTGCATTTCTTCATTTTCTAAAGACACTGCTAATAGTTGCGTGGATAAAATCAACACTGATCTATTTATGCTCTCACGTTGGAGCTGTACTTGGCAGATGGAATTTTCTCCATCCAAGAGCAGTTTCATGTGTTTTGGCCGCGCTAAGCTTCCTGGACCCATCGTATTTCAAAATAGTACACTTTTAGAACGATCAACCATAAAGACTAAGGTCTAAGTTACACAAATAAGCTAGCATTATCGCCTCATGCAGATCGAATTTCTTCAAAGGCTGCACAGATATGTGGTTTTATATCACATATTTTCTTCCTTCCGGAAATAAAGTAAAACCTATACCGCATGTTTGTTCTTCGTATCCAAGAATACTGCTGTCCCCTCTTTGGGCTGATGAACGCCTCTGACCGCAGTAAGATTGAAAAGGTTCAGAGGGTTTTTACTCGAAGACTATTTTCTCTTCCTGGATCCAGTATCTCTTATACGGATAGATGCCAGTTAGCAAACATAAAATGTCTGTGGGTAAGAAGACTCAAAGCCAGTCTCTGCTTCCTGTTTCGCGTTAAATCTAGCCCAAATCTCCCACGAATTAACGCTCTCACTCCGGTAGATTGACCCTATGCCACTCGTAATTCCTCCATGATCATTTCCCCACCCCTTAGCTCCACAACTAACCGGTCTCAGTTTTTGCCTCTTAATATGTTTTTATATGGAATAATCTTCCACTGCAAATTAGGTTGTCGTCTACATTAGCTATTTTCAAAACCAAAGTACGCAAACATTTAACTTCGGAAGGCATAAAGTCCTTATTGTCTGTTTCCATCCCAAACTCGCACTTTTTGGATTTTGAAAAGGGTCCTCCTGGTATTCGAGGCAGCTCCCTTGATATTATATTGGTCTCTAATTATATTTCAATCATTCTCTGCAGAGTCAATCTTTGCATTCAATTTTTCTTCCCCTCCTTTTAAACTAGCATTGCCAACTCTTGACAACCTTGATAATTATCGCCGAATTCGCAACCCTGACGATAGTCTCCAGGTTCTGTTGATGATCGAGGCGCGTTCTGAGGGTTTCGCCTCTTTGGTGATGGACTATGCAGTCAGCAAGGTCGCATTTCGATGATGATCTCGTGACCTCTACTGTCCCCTCTTCGTTTCGACCATGTTGTCTACGATAAGTTCGTCTTCTCTCACCTCCACTGGTGTTTATAAACAGTAGCTGTGACTGCTATATTATCTCTCACATGACAAGGAGCTTTCCGAACCCTCATAAGTCATCAGCAACATCACAATACTATCCCATTGCATTTAGCTATTATTTTTCTTTTGTGAATCAGTTTTTTTTTTCATATTTTTTTAAATTGGCGGCTTGCCGAACTCCGCCTCCGATTTAACTCTAGGAGTTTTTTTTACGGCTTCTTTTCCAGTTCACCGTATATGCCAAAAATGGTTGACTTTTGTTTTAAAAATGGCAAATCGTTTTGAATCGGATATGTTTACCATACTACTCATTTCTGCTGTTCATATGGATGATCACATAGTGCAGCAATTATCCACTTTGTATTTATTTAAACCATGGTACTAAGTTTGTTATGATGGGGCCCTCTGGGCCTTAAATATACAACTTATTTTTTTATTTAGAAACGTTGATATGGTTCGTTCTTGATCACTAAGGCGCATGAAACACAATCTCGTGAAAAGGCGTCAAAGAATTTGAGGTCTCAGCATCTTAGGATCCAGAATTGAATTCTGTTGATGGTAAGTATCCAACGAAACGGGAGCACTTTAAACTGTGTATGTCCGAATGACTTCATAGAGTGAATAACGGGTGGTATAAGGAGACATCCTGGTTCATGGGGGACTCAAGGTAGAGAAAAAATAGTTTCACGTGCGTCACTTTAATTACCGATGTTCTTTTCTCCGAGTCATAGAGTAATTGCATGGAAAAGATGAGGAAAATAAAAGTTTAATATAATCGGTGTCAAGATAAATTTGCCTTTTTCGCTTGAATGCAGGTTGACTAGTTATTTGGACAATTATTCCACAGAAAGCTTCACCTATAAGCAAAGAACAGAGAGCGCTTACTAGTGGAGGATGCAGGAAGAGGTATAATTAGTGCAGAAGTTATTACGTAATAAGGAAGACTAACGGAGGCAATGACAGAACGCTTGGGGAGATTTGAATTATTATAAAATCGAAAAAAGAGATAAAAGCCTGCTTTCAGTCTCCTGACCCAAATAACTTTAAGCTTCGTCAGCTAGCATCTAGTTCAGTAGGAAGTTTTTGAAAGAGTCGGATACAGGAGTTTTTTGTGAAATAGAGCTGGACATTTTCAATTTTTAAACGGCTAACTCCGTTCATTAAACCAAAGAAAGGGCTGTAACATACAAGAATGAGAAGCACAAGCATACAATAAATTCTTAATTGAATTTCATGAAGGTAAAAATTATAAGAAATAAAGCGGCAAATCTGAGCATCTTTGGCCGTACTTCTATCAGCGTGGTGCGAAAAATCAAATTTATTGGTGAAGCAACATTCAGTCAAAGGGCAACCTTTAGAAATAACAGATTGCGTCAGCTTTAAAGGCCCAAAATACATGAAGCGACAATTAGAAGGGGAGACCTACGTTAGCCGTGTTGAGCTCCTTGCCGAAACAGCGTCTGAGTCCAAATGAATTCTTTTAATTATCGTTCAATCGTAGAGGTAGAGAAGGAATGCACGCACTTCAGGTCATCAGCATACATATAAGATTGAGAATGTTTAACAATCAATGAAATATAATTTATGTAAAGCAAGAACAACAAAGGACATAACACGGTACCTTGTAGGACACAACTCAAAATCGGGGAACCAATGGAGCATGAGGAACCCTACTGAAACCTTTGGTTTTCCATCAGATGGGTATGATCTAATCAATCCCGTAAGGGGACTACGAAATCCTATAACCTCTAGTTTAGCTAGAAATCGTCTATGGGGCACTTAATTGGATGCTTTACTAA
This sequence comes from Schistocephalus solidus, assembly GCA_017591395.1. Taxonomy (NCBI): domain Eukaryota; kingdom Metazoa; phylum Platyhelminthes; class Cestoda; order Diphyllobothriidea; family Diphyllobothriidae; genus Schistocephalus; species Schistocephalus solidus. Next base: position 9,603 of record WEDG01002498.1, read on the forward strand.
GATCGAAATAGATAACTGCTTCAGATAGATTATAAGGAGCTATTTGGGAAAGTGTACGGAGCCTTTATTCGTTCACAACTGGAATATGGAAGTACGGAATGGCGCCCCTGACTGAAAAAATATTACAAGTCGCTGGAAAGGGTCCAAGTAGGACAACAAAAATTGTGAAAGGCCTAAGTATTTTATTGAACGCATGCAGACTTGATGCATTTAATCAAGTTCCGCTTGAGCACCGACAGATCCGAGGAGATCTCATTCAGACCTACCAGATGAACCGGACTTTTGCCCTGCAATTCGACGATTTTTTTGCACTGGCCAGAACAAAAAATCTTTTTGGGAACTTCCTCAAACTTTTGAAAGTTTTATAACTGCTGGAGATATGTAAATACTCGTTTTTGCAGTGCGTTCTCGGTGTCTGGAACGGACTTCCAGAGGAAGTCATAATGGCGGACATGGCAGGAGCCTTATACCAAAAACCAAACGTTCATTTACTTGAAAAATATTTTCGATTGGCCAGGAAAGCGAGGTAATACGAAAACAACTGTTTGCCTAAACCTACAGATAAATATGCTATCTTTTATTTTACCCTAATATTTATCCTTCAGGGGACCGTGTTTTAATCACCTCTTCTTGAAAAAAAAGCATTTTAAAAGTACATATTTTACTCTTTAGTTTACAGTTCCACGGTTATTTTAAGTTAAATAAGTTAAAAAGTTTGTCAAAAGTGTCTTGAGAGGCAATGAATATTACCCTCAAATTATACTGAATTGAAAGTTGCTCTAGTTTCTTGGCTCCTCAATCACTGTTATTTGTTCACCAGGTAGCGTTTTGAATCGAACTGGGGAGTGCTACTGACTGCGCAACGTTCAACTTTAAGAAACATGATGATATTGAAGAGATTTTTAGTTAGAAGACATTCAGTCTTCAAGCAGCGTTACATTTTAGTGTCATTCCATCAGCACTCTGCATATGATTACGTCGCAAACCGGCAAACTTCATCTGCTGAGATAAGATCTTGGCAAGCTGCATAGTTTAAGTCTTTATTCTCGTGTTTTAACATACTTTATCGGACCTGTTACTTTGCAGACTTCCAACACGAGCTTCAGGTGAAACCGGAGCGTTAGACTGTAAGCTAGCCATCCCCGTGTTGAGAGTTTGAAGTACCGCTACGTCTACTTCGTCTGCTGCTATACCGGCGTGTTTTGCACCTGCATTTCTAAAACAAAGTCGACGTAAGCGGCTTATACCAAACTTTAAAATGATTTAGTCCACTTGGAACTCGGCTGTACGGCAATTTTTACCGCAATTGTACGGGAGGGTCAACTACACGCGAAAGCCCTTAATTTGTGCCATAAAAACTATTGCAGTAGCAAAATGGTTTCAGCCTGCAACAAATTCCAGCTGACCACTAGGAGAATGTTTTCAACATAATGTAGCAGAGGAGACCCTCAGCGGGCGACTTAAGGTGTATCCCCAAAGTAATTTGTTTTAGCAAAACACAGTCAAAGGTTGCTACGGTCTGAATTATAAGATGAAGGACAAAGTGAACAAGTGTCGACATGTCTTTCGGTGCGACCCTAACGTAAGAGGGATGAGAAATGCCCTGTTTTCCATTAAAGATGGCTGTGACCTCGATTTTGTACGACAAAGGTGAAATGCGGGCTGCCTGCTTTATGACACCAGCTCTGCCGGTGGCGTATTCTAAGTATCCGCAGGAAGTCCACATGGGCGCATCCTACCGGACAAAAAGGCATGGCGTGCATTGTACCACATTGTGTAACCTGATAAACACGTGCACGTTCAGTCCGTGTTCTATGCACCTGTAACTCAGGACAATGCGCTTAGTGTGCAAAAGGAAGTCAGTAAGTTTAAGGAAATTATGGGGTCTGCTACCAGTCACTTATGCATGATGTTTAAAAATAAGGATGCAAGGGAGCTGAAAGCCTGGAAAGAAGTATTTCCAGGAAATAAAGTTTCAATTCTTCCCTGCACCTTCCATATGCTCCGGGCTTCCAGATGTAAGGTCAGAGGCGTATATAAAACGGCAAAGCTGACCAAGTCTTTTACCTTTTTTGAAAAACAGTTTATGCCGGCTCTCTGAATATGCTTCGATAAGTAATCAGTAACATGGAGGAGTGTTTCACCAGCTCTGGCCGTACATCGGAGGTTGCTGGTGGCGATGTAGACGCCATTGGGCCCATTATGGCCGATTCAGGCTTGTAACGTACAGTGATAATATCACAATGGGGTATTAAAGCAGTGGTACCAACCCTTTATGTGCCTCACTGACTGTGTGAATAGCATTGTACAATTCCTAGACTCTAAGGTCACCAAAAATGAAAGATTTGATGCCAATGAGTATGACCACCGCTAACTGGGTACACCTTGGGTGTCCAACTCGGAGACCTATCTCGTAACGCTGACGGTAGGATTTCGAGCGATGCGGTCGACACGTTCAGCTGTCGGTTTCATTATAACTGGCACCTGCCGTGCGCTCACATCCCGAACTTCGTCGAGCAGTATAATATTGACCCCTGTTAGTCTCTTTGAATGAGCAAATAAGTGTTCCGTGTAGCTGTCTCTTAGAAGTCTTTCACTGACGTGAATGTTGACCCATGGATCGTTACGTCCTTCACGGCAGACATTCTCGTCAGCAACGCGCGGAGGCCGTTGACAGAGACCTCAAAGTGTTTGATAGCCCTAAGCCACCTGCAGCTTATCGTTGAGAAGTTAATGAGTTGTGTAAGTCAACGCTTAGATAGATAGATATTTTATTTGAGTATCTGGAAGGGCACTGTCATTGGAAAAACAATAAAATGAGTGCGAAATTGTGTACAATTTAAGGTTTTGAATAGTAGTTTAGCTTTTGGCGATGACAATTGACATAAATCAGTGAAGTCAAAAAATTATATAAAAAAGCAGACAGTGAAATCAAAAAATTAGATAAAAAGCAGACAGTGAAAAAACTCTCCTTGGGCCTTTTCATGGAAAAGGCATATCTTGAATTGGGTTTGTAGGTTTTTAAGGAGGAACAAACTGTTGCTCCTAGGTGAAAAACATAAGCGCTAGGTAGGACCGACATGCTGATGAGAGCGTTTCAGCGTTCAAAAACGCTCCTTGTCGTGCGAGAAATCGTTTATCGACAGGGGCTACTTGTCAGCACCGCAGGGGGGGATCCCAATGCGTATCGACTGGCTATGAGCGAAACCGCCAAGGATGCTAGACAGGGGAAACCTTTGCAGGTATCATCAGTACGCTTCGGGTCGAATGAGGAAAGGACCATAGAGATTGTGATCGTAATGGTAGAATTGCCAGAGAAGTGACCACAAATGCACTCGTTGCTGATTTCTCGGAACACCAACGCACGAGCCCGAAACGAGCGTCGAAAGTCAGTGTAGGGTCAACACCGTGACACTGCACCGTGAAGGCATACGAAGCAGCATGATAGGTTGCTTCTGAACGTAGTATGAAAGGATAATGGGAGATCCGTTAATTGGATAAGAATAAATCACTATAATACACTCAGAGGTGCTAGTTTGCATGAGAACCGATGATGAAGCTGAGGCCTGTGCAGCTCAGTATTCAGATTGTAATTCTGTTGATGGTTATCGGTATTCAACACGGAGGTTTTTTGAAACGAGCGCACAATTTGACACAATTCTTTGGCGATCATTTGCTGTAGGCATGCGTAATGAAGACATCGTATGTCGTGGGAGAAATGATGCGTGGTAGATATAATTTGGAAATGATATTCTAATTCCCGATGGTCATTTCTCGGGGTCATGGAAAAAGCTGCTCGGGAAGGAAGAGAAAAATAAAAGGTTAATAGAATCAGTGTGAAGGTAGATGTAAAGTCTTCGTTTAAAAGTAGCCGGGTTATTTGACAACCTTATATCGATTGGCAGATTATTCTAAAGAAAGCAATACCTGGAAGCAAAGCACAGAGAGCGTTTAGATGTCGAGGATATAGGAGGTGGTATAATCTGTGAAGAATTAAGTAGGCTGTACGGACGACTAATAGGGGTAAGAGTTGAAATTTTGGAATATTTGAATTATTATGAAGGCAATAAAGGAGGCAGAAGCCAGCTTCCAGTCTCCAAACCCATAGAAATTTTAGGTTAGTTAGCTGGCATCTGATCGAGTGGAGGCAGTTGAAAGTGCCGCAGGTAAGACTTTTCGATTAAAATATCTTTGTACCTTTTCAATTTTGGAACGGCTAGACTCGGTCATTAAACTAAAGAATGGATATCAATGTTAAAGAATGGGAAGGGCAAACATTCTCTTAAGTCGTAATTTAATTTCACGTAGATGGAAATAATGAGAAAGAAAGTGACAAATCTGGGCAGCTTTGGTCGTTATTCTTTAGGCAGGAGGTGACAGATCTAAATGATTTGTGTAGCTTAAACCTAAGTCCTTGATGTTGGAACATTTATTCATAGGGATGCCTTGAAAAATAAATGGTTGTGGTAGTGGTCGAGCCAAAAGCCAAAGTAATGATGGGGCTCTCTGGGCCTTAAATATACAATTTATTTATTTATTATTTAAATATAACGACAATAAGAAGATGAGAATTCCATTTGCCATGCTGAGCTTGACGCGGAAACAGCAAGCAAGTCTGTATAGATTTATTATAAGCATCATTGGGCCTAAGATTTAGAGAAAGAACGTTCGGACGTAAATAATTGTCGAGGCGTTCACAAAACACCCGGCTCTTGCAAAACTTCTTGAAAATTATTTTTTTAATCAAATTCTCGACTTTTGCCTAGAAAATAAGCTCTTAAGCGACTCACAATATGGTTTTCTACCTGGGAGATCATGCGAAGTGTGTCACTTAGCTTTTTCTTAACCTCGTCACTTCACTTCGTAATGAGCAGCAGACAGTGGTTGTGATCTACTTTGACCTGAGCAAAGCCTTTGACAAGGTACCGCACAAACGTCTTCTGGTGAAATTGGAAGCCCTCGGCATCCGGCCTCCTCTCCTTGACTTCATTGGTTCCTACTTGTCTTACCGCAGCCAGAAGGTCTAAGTAGGTAATAGCAACTCGACGCCTCAGCCGATCACGAGTGGCGTTTTTTCAAGGCACGGTTCTAGGTCCCCTTCTTTATTCTGTACATAAACGAAATTTCAACTGCTACTCACAAATTCCACAAACTTTTGTTTTACGCTGACGATCTCAAGTGCATTTATTCAATTTCTCTAAAGACACTGCCAGCTGCGTGGATAAAATCAACACTGATCTATTTATGCTCTCACATTGGAGCTGTACTTGGCAGATGGAATTTTCTTTCATCCAAGAGCAGTTTTCATGTGTTTTGGCCCCGCTAAGCTTCCTGGACCCATCAGTATTTCAAAATAGTACACTTTTAGAAACGATCAACCATAAAAAGACTTAGGTCTAAGTTAAACGAATAAGCTAGCATTATCGCCTCATGCAGATCGAATTTCTGCAAAGGTTGCACGAAACTAGTCAAAGGATTTGGAATGCCTACCCTATGAGGGCCGCCCTAGCAAGACTCTAAAGTTTTTCTCCTCTTATAGGCAATACAGAGGGGATATATGCTCTTCGTCTTCAAACTCTGCCAGAGGGAGTTGGATTGTGCACTCTCAGATGGCCAACTTTTGAATTAGGCAGAAACGCTGACAAGTCTCCGAGGAGTCACGTTACAAACTGAAAAGAAATCACGCCAAACTTGAAGTGCGGAGCCCAATCCCTTTTCCCAACAGGTGATTGA
>WEDG01002500.1:0-18176 GCA_017591395.1 Schistocephalus solidus
TTCTGCCACATCTACAAACAAAATAAGCACGGTATCGTTCCCAATGGTCACAGTAAGGGGAAAAACTCTGAAACAGATGCAGCCCAATAAATTACCTGGCCCAGATGGTATATCCGCAAAAGTTCTCAATGAACTCACTGATCAGCTGGCCTCTCGACTCTCCAAGATATTTAAAGTTCGATGGAGGCAGTGGCTCTGCCTACCGTGTGGAAGATAGCCAACAAAAGGCCCCCATCTATAAAGGAGGAGGAGAGGACTTCACCAAACAAGTTTTTCGACCAGTAAGCCTCACAAATATCTGTTGCAAAATGATGGAGAAGATAATCAAAACAAAACAGATGAGGAGCGTATTGAAGAGAATAACAACTTGCTTAGTTCATATCAACATGGGATTTCTAAGTGGTTAATCCTGCTTCAAAAACTTGCTCACATTTATGGAAAGTTGGACAAAATCATTAGAAATGGGTTTGTCAGTTGATGCGGTCTACATTGACTTTAGCAAAACCTTGAAACAGGGTTCCACACAGACGTCTGATCTTTAAGCTGCGTCAAATGGGTGTGACTGGCAACCTACTCAAATGGTTGGCCGACTTTTTCACAGGCAGGCGCCAGCGTATTTGTATTGGAGATGCCAAGTCTCACTGGGAAGCCGTTTAAAATAAAGTTCATCAGGGCAGCGTTCTGGGTCCCATTTTGTTTCTGATATACGTGAACGACTGACTTGATTGTCTGACATGCGAGAACGTTATGTTCTCTGACGATCTGAAGTTTTGGAACTCGATTGAAAAGCCGGAGGATGCGCAGAAATTACAACAAAACTTAGATCGCCTTGAAACATTGTGTGATGAGTGGCTGCTGAACCTATATTTCAACTAACGCCAAATAATCCGATTGCGGTCTAGTTCCAGAAGGTTTATTAGGTTTGAATAATAGTACTTCATCATGCAAGTACTTAATCAGTGGTCACCAACTACAGGAGGTAAATATTCTAAAAGGACTTGGGTATATAGATAGCACCCACTCTCAAACTATCGTCGCACTGTGCAAATATAGCAAAGTGTATATTTTTCAATTCAATTCAATTCAATTTATTGAGGGAAATAGGCATGGGCCTTTGAGTACCCTATTTGTAACGTAAAAATTAAAGTGCGGCATACAGAGGAAACCGTGTGGGTTGCAAAGGTACAAAGAGGCGGTCATAAAATATGACAAAGTGGTGCACGACTCTCTGCGGGTTAAGATAAATTACTCATCGCTCAGGCTCGTTGTGGAACATAAAACTGTCAAGGTTCCTTTTAAAACTTTCCAGCGATGGTGACATCACAACGTCTTCAGGGAGGGCATTCCACGGTTTAACCACTCTGAGAGAAAAGGAGAACTTGCGCACATCCAGTCTCGCCTGCTGGACACGCAGTTTCAATGGGTGACCTCGGAAATGGGTCGTGGGTGGCAAATTCAAAAGAAGTCAGAGCATTCCAGGCAACAATCCAATCCCTTCACAATGCGGAATGTCTGCAGGAGACCACCACGCATTTGCCTATAACTCAAAGGGAGCAATCAGTAAATCGTTCGTTTATTATGACGGAGAGCTTTTCGGGCACATGTTTGGAACATTTATCCGGCCTGTGTTGGAATATTGCGTTCAGGCGTGGCGCCCCTGGACGAAACATGACAACGTTCTGTTGGAGGAAGTTCAAAGCAGGGCGACAAAAATAGTTAGCGGATTGGAATGTCTACCTTTTGAGGGCCGTCTAGAAAGTCTTAAACTTTTTCCTCTCTCTTATAGACAATAGATAGGGGATATGATTTTAGTCTTCAAACTGGTCAGAGGAGTCAGATTATGCTCGTCAGATGGCCGACTTTTTAATTGGCAAATGTGACAAGTCTCCAAGTTCACCAATGCAAACTGAAGAGGAACCATACCAAATTTGAAGTGCGGGCCAATTTATTTTCCCAACGGGTGATTGAAGAATGGAACAAACTGCCAAGTTCGATTGTTCAGGCTGAAAGCGTTGAAATGTTTAAAAGTAGTCTTGATGAATTTTTACTTGATGGAAATATATTTAGTTGACAGCAAAAAATAAATAGGTTTATTGATTTGGCACTGCTTGGGCACCGCCAAATCTTTAGAACACGGGAAAACCCTAAAACAAATTCATCTCTTGATTAACCACTTAATCTTTGTTTTGTTCGAAATGACGAGTTTGGTTTAAGTAAAAAAAACTGTTTTACAAGGTATATAAATAGCAAAAATTGAAAATAAAACAGCTATTCAGAATGGGGACGAATGTATCAGGGAAAAAATGGTTAGGGTGAAGACTAGTCTGTTATTGACGTTCGAGAAAATTCATTTGACAGAGGAGGAAAACTTCTGTGGTCGATTCGAAGAGATAGAAACTTCCAATCAGATGCGAGCGCAGTCAATTCCGGTATGGAGTCTGCCGACTTATTAGACTTAGTTGAACTGATTGCTAAAAAAGGTGAAAATGGATAGCGAGCAAGAAGAGTTCAACGGTAAGAAACTTTCTATTCTATCCTAAAGTCTTCATATTTGAATTTTATAATATAGTGTTAGTTAATTATATATTTATTGCCAGTTTAAAGGCAAGGTCAAAAGGGATATAAAGTAAGGGATCGAGTTTAAAGTAAAAAGAACTGCTGATCGTTCTTTTTAGTGTTTTCAGGAGAAAATACTGCAGCTTATTGAACGGATTAAAGTTTAGGACAGCGAAGTTATGACACAGTTGCACGGTGTATTACTTCTCCTTGCATTGTTGTGAATCAGGTATTCTGTACAAGCAGCAGGTATGCCGGCGAACGGCTGCTCGCTGTCGACTGAGAAATAACCCGATAAAGGACTGCAGAGCCAGCAATATTGTTTTCAGCATGAAGTCGAGCACCGGATTCAGAGTTCATGGACGCCATCAGAATGGAAGAGAGCTTCCAGAAATTCAGCACCCAAAATTTGAGGAAGGTGTCCTGAATGTAGAAAACTAGTCATAGCTCTCGTAACAAAGGATAGTTTTGCTGAATTCTAATACTTCTGGGTAGTTTATTCCAGATTGCTAAAGCCTTTGCCGAAAAAAACTGACGGTATCTTACGGTGCATGCCAAAGGAAGAAATAAAAATACATCTCGATGACTGGTGAGCCGAGAGTGGTTGAGCTGCCTTCGGGATGTAAGGTGATTAAAGGTAAAACTGTTTAAAAGTTTAAACAGTAAAAATATTCCCTTCTGTTATCTACGAAGCCACAACGGGTCAAGGCTTGTAAGCTCACAGAGTTGTTGGTAGGACACGTTTCTGTGCTCTGAAGTGAAAACACTTTACGCACTGAAGTACAGAACTGATTCTATCTTCCTCCGTTCACTCGCGTGCAGAAGGCTAAATAGAAACGAGCAGTATTCCAGACAAGTTCTAACAAACATTTTATAAAGGCTGATCCTAATATTGACAGTTATAAAATTTCTGAGAATATACCCAGTTGTTTGGTGTGCTATCGACACAATCAGGGTGCAGTGCTCTGACAGATTAAGACTACTAGAATATGATTTGCCCAGATCCTTTATAACCCCGGGCACATTTAAGTCATGACCCTCTATGCTTAGATGAGTCTGCTGAGAGTCGCCACAAACCATAATGGAGCCCTTATGCCAAGAAAGCGAAAGGCGCCATGTGCGACACCACTAATCGAAGGTTTGAAGATCCTTTTTTAAGAGCTCAAGCAAAAGTTAGCGATCAGCCGGTTTATATCGATAGGCAACTTTTAAATCATCAGAATACATAAGGTGCCTACCATACTGAAAACAATCAGGAACATCGTTCACAAAAAGGAAAAATAGAAGCGGGTCGAGTACGCTACCTTGAATAACTCCACTCCTTACGTGCTGATTATGTTTGATCAAGCTTTTTGAAACAGCTAGTGCTTTTCGTTTCATAAAGCTATATCAACACCTAGGCGTGCGGCTCTTTGCCAATTCGAATTACGTAGAACATAGATGATGTTAAAAACGAAAAAATATACTAATTTCAGGAAGAGATAAAATAAAATAAGATTTCAAATTAGCTGTAAAGCATTTTTTTAAAAATCAAAACATTATATGTAAAATAAAGACGGTATCGGAAAACATTTCAAAGGTACCATGATCATTAATTTTTAAAGTAGTTTTAACAGTAGAAAAACAGCTGTTTTTTAGATAATGGATATATAAATCATTAAAGTGTGAGCCCTTGTGCATAGCCAGAGGACGCGTATTTATGAGTCTTGTTGGTCAGAAACGACCACCTATAGCTTGCCCATAACCAGAAGGTTTACCACAAAATCAGATGTTTAAAGTCTTCATCTCTGTGTGCATTGCAGGTCGTCGTATGAGGTTCAAAAATGTACGCGAAATAACTACTCATGGGAGCTTCTGGCCTGAGTTTCCAGTTCTAGTGAAATGTCTATAGCCGTCAACAGAAGCGCACGCAAAACAGTCAACATTAGAATCAGCCTCTATAAAATGTATGTCAGGCCTAGTCTGGAATACTGCTCGTTTCTATTTAGCCTTCTGCACGCTAGTGAACGAAAGAAGATAGAATCAGTCCAGTACTTCTTTACAAAGAGTTTTCTATTCAAAACACCTAAACTTGTCCTACCAACAACGCTGTAAGCTTACAAGCCTTGACCCGCTGTGGCTTCGCAGATTACAGAAGGGACTATTTTTACTGTTTACACTTCTAAACAGTCGTACATTTAACCCCCTTAAATCTCTGAGGCACCTCGACCACTCTCGGCGCACCAGTCATCGAGGTGTATTTTTATTTCTTCCTTTGGCACGCACAGTAAGATACCGACAGTTTGTTTTCGGTAAACGCTATAGCAATCTGCAATAAGCTACCTAGATGTATCAAAATATAGCAAAGCTTTCCCATGTTTACGCGAACTGTCACTAGTTTTCTACATTCAGGACACCTTCCAAAACTTTTGGGTGCTGACTCTGTGGAAGCTCTCTTTGGTTCTGATGGCGTCCATGGACTCTGAATCCTGTGCCGGACTTCATGCTGAGGGCAATACTTCTAGCTCTGCAGACCTCAATCGGCTTATTTATCAGTCGACAGCGAACAGCCGCTCGCCGGTATACCTGCTGGTGCAGAATACCTGATCCGTTACACTGAATGGAGAAGTTCTTCACCGGGCACCTGTGTTAACGCGTCCCTGTCCTGACCTTTAATTACTCAATAAGCTGCAGTTTTTTCTCCTGAAAACACCTGAAACAGCGATCAGGAGTTTTTTTACTGTCAGCTTGACCCTCTACTGCATATATTTTTTGACCTTCCCTGTAAAATGGCAATAAATAAATAAAATAAAATAAAATAAATATTGTCGAGTATCTTATGGAATAGAAGTTGGATCGTTGGGCCTTTTTAAATTTAAGAATTTTTATAATATTTGCATTATTTCTATTGTCTCGGGGGCCGGTTTGATTTGTTAGTATATTCATTCTGAGAATATATTGGTCGTGTGTGATTTTGAATAGAAAAGTGAGACCATTTTTGAGTGATCTGATCCAGACGGGTTGATGACCATATCTATTGTTAAGTTCCAGGTATGAGCCTTGAATGCCATCACATTTGGATAAGGATCTGGTAAAGCATCTTTGAATGGCATCTAGTTTCTTTTGGTCATCTGATGGCAGTATGCCAAAAAAAATGAGCAGTAATCCAGGAGAGGTAAAACGTAAATTTTATATAATCGTGTCTTTAGGGCAGGTGAGGAGACATTTTTACAAATGAATCCGCATATATGGACTAGACTATATAGTCTAGTGGCTTTTGGTGATATGTGTTTAAAGTCGGGAGATAAATCAAGAGTATTGGTAAAGCTAAGACCTATGTCTTTTATAGATGTTGTCTCGTATATTCCCAGAATGTTGAAAATTAAGGGAGGAGGTTTTTGTGAACCCAAATTCAGGAAATGACATTTACTTGGAGAGAATGGCGTTTGCCATTGATTACTCCATTCGCTTAGTTTTTTAAGATCATTTTCAATCATTCTATGCATACTGGCTACTGTATGCTTGTTTTAATGCATCCGCAAATAAAAATGTTTTAGCTGACGTTGACATAGAGGATAAATCGGAAATGTATATAAGAAATAAGAGGGGACCTAGGATAGTCCCCTGAAGTACACCGCTACTAATATGAGATGGTGCTGAGAACACTTTTTGAATTTTGTACTACCTGATATCGGTTTTGAAGGTAAGAGTAAAGAAAGTCGAGAAGGGGAGACCCAATCCCATGACTTATTAGCTTCACTAGTTACGGGGGGACTTAAAGGAACGCTTTTTGAAGTCAAAGTATATCGTAGCCATCGTGTTTCCATCATCGCTGTTACTAGAAACGAATTCAAGGAAGGTGAAATTTTTTAATGTTTAATATATATTTGGTTAGCACCGGCACGAAACTGTCTAAGCAAACATAAGTAACGAATTAAAGTTATGACAATGTGTGCAGATAAAATGTACAAATACTTACTAATTTAGACAGAACTTGTCCTGCTAGGTCAACAGTAAGCGATGATTTGAAATTGATGGGGAACTAGAAATAATAGTCAGTGAAAAAATTTCCTACCTTGAAAAATGGAGGCAGAGTTCAACAGGTCTTCATTTTTGAATAGAACGTAGGAGAAAAACTGCTTAGGAAGATAAGGTCAGGGGGTAGAGTAGGGTACTACGGTAGTAGCATTTCAGAATGAGATAATGAAACGTCGAGGTGAATAGTTCTTGATCACTTAGGCGTATGAAACAAAATCTCATGAAAATGCGTCAATGAACTTAAGTCCTCAGTATCTTAGGATCCAGATTTGAATTCTGACGATTGTAAGTTTCCAAAGAAACGGTAGCATTTTAGACTGTGGACCACCGAATGTGTACGTCCGAATGACGTCATCGTTTGGATGACTGGTGATATAAGGAGACATCATAGTTCATGGGCGACCCGAGGTAGCGAAAATATAGTTTCAAGAGTGTCACTTAAATTCCCGATTGTCCTTTCTCCGAGTCATGGGGAAAGCTACTGGGAAAAGATGAGGAAAATAAAAGGTTAACAGAATCAGTGTTAAGATAAATGTGCAGTCTTTGATTTAATGCAGATAGACTATTTAACGACCTAATTTCAATTGGCAAGTTATTCCAAAGAAAAACTATACCTAGAAGCAAAGAAGAGAGAGCGTTTACACGTGGAGGATGCAGGGGGAGGTATAATTAGTGCAGAATTTCTTAGGTTATAAGGAAGACTAACAGAAAGCTTGGGGAGAGTTGAACTTTTATTTAGTCGGAAAAGGAGACAAAAGCCTGCTTCAAGTCTCCTGACCCAAAGAAATTTTAGCTTCGTTAGCTGGCATCTTGTTGAGTAGGAAGCAGTTGAAAGAGTCGAAAATATGAGTTTTTTTTGTGAAATGTCTTTGGACATTTTTCAATTTTTTTGAACGGCTAGATTCGTTCATTAAACCGAAGAAAGGACAGCAAAATTCAAGAATTGGAAGTACAAACATACGATAAAGTCTTAATTTAATTTCAGGAAGGTAGAAATGATAAGAAATAAAGTCGCAAATCTGAGCAGGTTTAGCCGTAATTCTATCGGCATGAGGCGAAAGATCTAATTTATTGGTGAAGCTTAAGCCCAAGTCCATGATGGAGGAACATTCAATCATAGGGCAACCTTCAGAAATAAGAGGTTGCGGCAGCCTTACAGGCCCAAAACTCATGAAGCGACACTTAGTAGGTGAGTACTCCAGTAGCCATGTAGAGCTCCAGGCGGAAAGAGCGTCTACGTCTGAATGAATTTGTTCTAGGCACCGTTCGGTCGTAGAGTTAGAGAAGGAATACACGCATTTGAGGTCATCAGCATGAATAAAAGATTGAGAATGTTTAACTTTCGATGAAATTTCATTTATATACAGGAAGAACAACAAAGGACCTTATACGGTACCTTGAAAGACACCACTAACAATCGGGGTAGCACTTGAGTATAAGGACCTACTAAAACGTTTTGCTTTCGATCTTTTAGGTATGATCTAATAAAGTCAGTAACGGGACTACAAAATCCTTTAGCTTCTAGGGACTTTATCGAATGACTTACTAAGATCAAAATAGATAACTACTACAGAGAGTTGATCATTACGAAGTGAGGTTAGTAGATTTAGAAAAGACATGTGGCAGGTTTCACAAGAGCGGTCCGGTAAGAAGCCATGATGGGAAAAGTTGATAATTTGATTGCTTATGCAAAATCCGTGATTTGTTTTGCAATAAGTTTTTCGAAGATTTTAGCAAGAGAGGGCGTTTTATGAACACCGCGATAGTTATGAATGTCCGAGTGGGAACCAGATTTAAAAACTGGTATTATAATAGAAGTTTTCCAGTAATCGGGTAAGAAACCATTTTCGAGAAATACTAAGAATAACTTGCTTAGTAAAGGTGGAAAATCCCTTAACTGTTTAATAAGTGAGTTTTGAATGTTATCAGTTCCAACCGAATGTGAATTTTTTAGGTGAACTATTTCCTTTTGAATACATGAAGGCGAGCAATTAATGGTTGTTAGAAGCGAAATTGAAAGCAGAGGAATTGTGGGAGTGGGGCTAGTTTCAGTGGTAAAGTGGTTGGCAAAAAACGAATTTAACAACTCTGCTTTGCCCAAATCGTCTGTAACAAATTTTTTGTTACAGTCGAGTAAGGGCGAGGTAACATTCAGATGCTTAGCCGATGACCGAAAATGGAAGATTTGAGCAACAGATTTGGATGAATTGCCATCACTAAATGCCCGAGACTCCCTACGCTTATCTCTCGCGAGCCTAATTTTCATGCTAATTTTCGATGCCTAATTTTCGATGCTAATTGTCGGTTGCGTAATGCCTTAAAGGCCCAAAAACGCATTTAGTGACACTAAGAAGGTGAGAGCTCCATTAGCTATGTGGAACTTCACACCGAAAGAGCGTCTAAGTCCGAATGAATTTGTTCTAGGCATCGTTTGGTCGTATAGTAAGAGAAGGAATACATGCATTTGAGCAAATCAGCATAAATAAAAGATTGAGAATGTTAAACTATCGATGAAATATCATTTATATACAATAAGAACAAGAAAGGCACAACGAAATGACCTACTTGAAGGACACCACTAACAATCGGGGTTGCACTTGAGTATGAGGAGCCCACTAAAACTTTTCGTTTTCGATCATTAATGTATGATCTAATAAAGTCAGTAAGGGGACTACGAAATCCTATAGCTTCCACTTTAGCTAGAAGTCGTCAATGAGGCACTTTATCGAATGCCTAAGATCAAAATAGACAACTACTACAGATAGATGATCATTACCTTATTTCCAGTGAAGAATAATTTGCAGTAACTGGTATACCAAGTGATATAATTTTTCATCCTGCATAGCCTCTTTGCTAATTCTATTTTCAGTTTAAACTCGTTACCTAGCAGATATTTGCTTGCAGTGCCTTGCATTAAACACTTTTCAAATTTACCATCTTTTATTCCCCAAAACGTCACTAGTGACAATTTTCCTTTTGTATTATCGAATTGAAAAATACTTTTATTTTAAAATCAATATGAAACCCCAGTCAGTGCTTAGACGCAAGTATCCTCTTCGCGTAAAACTTCTACTAGAGCAACCCACATTAAGCATGAAGAAATTAGACCTTGACGCCCTGGATAACTGTAATACCTTTATGTCTAAATATGGTTCTATCTCCAAGATCCTTCGTACCATTATTGGGGGAAGTTTTCTCCACTCACTTCTCAACAATGCGTGAAACAAGAGCCTTCATATATATGGTCAGTACCGAGTCAATTGACCGACATAAGAGCAGATTCAATTTTCTTTTAAAAAACGTCCCCAAGAGTAACATCCCCCTGGACTTTGCATTTCATTTCCTTTACTCATGCGGCTTTAACTTTAAAGTCGCTGAAGCTAAAAGGTTGTCTTCCCGTAGCAAAAACCCGCCAGTTCTGTTCAAACTTTTTTCACCGAATGAATTCGAACTTATTTTCTTTAAGCATGAGCACGCAAATCAATATTTGAAAAAAAAAAGTTGTTTACCTGTAAGGATAAAACCCCAATGGAACGTCGGGTTTCACACTCATTAGCAAACAAAAAACCTTGGTCTACACCTTCAATATCAAAAGTTATCTCAGAGGTTTGTCCGATAGATAATGCAAGCCCATGGCCCTCCGGATTGACAGGAATTTCGATTCCAGCTGAATCTTCACCCGTTAACCTTGTTCCTGGTTTGAGTGAAATTGTGTCAAAGCCACTTCTTTCTCATCCCAAGCAAACCATGCCTGCTTTAGCTGCCAAATCTACTAAACCTAAGAAAACTCCTAGTAATTCTAAATCATTGGCTAATCCAGGCATTAAAATCAGTAGTCATTACCCATGGGAAACCTTCTAACCCCTTTGAATCTAAAACAGCTGCGAACGCTAACGTTTGCATCTGTCCCAACCCAAAATGTGTCTGAAATTCCCGAACAATTAACGCTTCTTATTATGTTACCAGTTTTCAAAATCATTTATTCTTTTTTCAAATGCACGTTTTCCGCCAATTTATGCTAATGTTCCTCAAAATCTCATTTCTATTCCACTTCCTATGTTTTAAACGCCAAATTATATCCTTCCTTTCCAAGGTTTTCATCCAAATATGCCGCTGTGCAATAATCTCAGTTCTTATAACACAAATATTCCGACAAATGGTAGACCAGAGCAATTTTGTTTCCCATCTTTCGTTTCTTCTTTCCAGTTTTCGTTTCCGCCACCAAATTATCCTTTTTTATAAATACTGATGACCGTAACCTGCAAATCAGGAATACGCTCAGCTTAGTTTCACTTAATGCGAGATCGGTTGTCAATAAGATGGCTGATCTTAGAACAGTAGCCTTTGAGCTTGATCAAGATATGCTCTGCATCACGGAATCCTGGGCTCACTCTCTTATTTCTGAATCAACGCTTGCTATAGATAATTTCAATTTGTACCGACAAGACCGCGCTGAAAAACGTGGCGGTGGTTGCCTCCTTTATATTAAGTCATCCTTTGTGCATGTCCCTTTTAGCTGAGCATTTTGTCCTTTTCTGGAAATGTATGCTTTGCTTCAGTCATCCTCCCGCACAATAAAAAAGCAGTAATTGTCTGCGTTTATAATCTTCCGTGTTATTCTGGCAATGAAAGCGAGCTCTGTGAACTATTTGAAAAAGTTGCAGACACTCAATTTAATATCAAAATAATCATAGGCGATTTCAATCTGCCAGACATTGACTGGCCGGCACATTTCTCTCCGCCTTAACATCAGAAATTGGTCGATACTATTAACTTTTCAAACATGTCCCAACTGGTCAGATCAGTTACTAGCAATGACAACATTTAAGATTTAATTTTTACAAATGATGTCCACCCTCTCTTTATGAATTTTCATTATGATCTTTTCACAAGTGATCACGCCATAATTCACTGTTGTTTTCCAGTCCCCCTTCTTACGAAGCCTGAGGTTAAATGCAATAACCTCGACTTTGCTAACACAAACCATAACTCAGTATAATTAAGTATATATATGGGAGATAGGCAGAGCCTTCGAACTGAAGAGGAGGACCAAGCAGTGGGAAAAATGGCTCCAAATAAAGGACCAGGGAAATAAAAGTGATAAAGAGGTCTTTCTTATGGCAGACCCAGTACATAATCAAGATGGATTCTCGCCGAGACGGAGGACACTAAATACGATGTACCCAACTGTACAGAGCTTGAATAATACAAATAAGGTGCTCCAGAACTCGGATGACGACCACTCATCAGAACACAGCGTCGGCGGGATAGACACCAGTTCATCTCGGAAAACAATGACAGACTCTAGTATTCCATCACGCGAAATGTGCAGAAGTCTTTATGGAGGAGTTACCCAGTCTTAATTGAGATGTTTGTATACCAATGCTCAGAGTCTTCTATCGAAAGTAGATGAACTGGCATGGGAAACGCAAATGTTCATGACCCGACCACGCGAGAAAATTATTCACCGCTTCAGCCAGGACTCGGAACACCAACCTCTCGATTATCTACCGATGCTCTTGACCGCTCGGCCAAAACCCGGGAAGCCAGCAGAAAAAACAAATAGTATACACTACAAAAATAATGATCTCTCCTATCCTTGTAAACCGTTTTCAATTTTATGTGACAAAAACTTACCAGAAATACTCAAGTCACTCTCAGCAGACCGAGAAGAACCACAAAGCAGCAATATTGAAGAAAGCAGTGCACTACTGAAAATTACTAAAACTAAGCTAAACAGCGAAAGGCTGGCACACTGTGATGGATGCCGAGGACTCACAACCAGAGGTTTGAGATTAGAAGGAGACCTCGATCTCCTATCGGAAATAATATCAGTCCTCATAAAACATAATAAAATTAACTCGCCAAAACACGATGCAAATGAGCTGAAAAACATCAGCAAGCTAGAACATAAACAACGAAAGGAAACGGTAGAAGTCAAAAGGCACAACATTAAGCGAAACAAAAAGAGAAAAAGAACGAAGTCATTAGAACAAACCTCTGAGTCAGTTGAAATACAGATGACCAGAAAGAAAATAACCGAGGAGGAAATTGTGTCTTGCGTTTTCCCAGGTTCGGGAAATCTGGTGCACATAGAATCCGACTGCACAAAAGTAAATCAGCGATCGACGGTCTCTGAAAAGTCCAAAAACAGTAATCGTAAGGTTTCTTTACTGCCACGGACGAGCGACAGCAGCATGCTCTTTACATGTCCATCGAACAACAATGAAGCAGGGCATGGTAGCCAGCAAAGTAATGGCGGAAAAGTGGCCTAAGACTTATCGACAGACCTGGATGCCATAAACCAAAATTCAGGTTTTCCGGGTTCTATTCGTGCAAGCGCATTGTCAGGAGAACTCACGCTGTTTGAAAGGTCCATACAGATGTCTGCAAATGAACCAACAGGCTCACCGATGAAGACAAATTTGAACACACTATTGAAGACTGTATCAAAGGGTATGATTCAACCTTCAATCACTAAAAGAAAGCAGGATGCAGAAACGAGTTTTTTCCCTGACAGATCATTTTGTCTGGTAGTTCAGGGAGTCTCAGAAGCTACTGGCGATACGCCAAAAGAAAGGGTAAAACAGGATCTGCTGACATTCCAAAATTTATTGAATGATACGCAAGAAACTGGTGTGACAGTCGACATCAAAAAGATCTTTCGATTGGGGCCTCTCGTTACAAATGAAACGCATGAGGTTCGACCAAGCGCATTAAAAGTCCTTTTGGGGAGTAAACAGCAGGTAGATCTATTGCTCTCTCGAAAGTCCCAACTACGAAAGAATCATCGTGGAGTTTTTTTAGCCGGATTACTCTCCTACCGATCGGATGAAAATGAGGACACTGGTAGCAGAATTGAAAAGACGTCACTACGAGGGGAAACAAAACTTGAAAATAGTAGACAACAAAATAGTCAAACCGGTACGCTCGTTTTTATGGGAATATCCGGTGAAATTGACGGCATCCACGCCGGTCAAAAGCCCTACCAAATGCCTATAGATTTGAACCCAGACAGGAGACTGGATATGTCTTGTGAAATATCTAGCAAAAATCTCCATGTGGAAGAAAGAACTAAAAATCTTCAGAAATCGAGGCAAGGAAACATGATTAAAATGATGTACACAAATGTGCAGAGTCTATTGAACAAAATGGATGAAATAAAACTGGTCATGGACCATTTACAACCTGACTTCATAGCTCTAACTGAAACATGGTTAAATGAACAAATCACAGACACAGAAGTCCGAATAGACGGTTTTCAGCTTATCCGCATGGATAGAAACGGACGTAGGGGTGGTGGAATCGCAATGTTTATACGAGAAGGCATTGACTTCATTCCGGATGGGCCCTCGCCAAACAGGATCTCGTCTTGCGAAATAATTTGTTGTAAACTGAATGTCCCAAGCCAACCAGACCTCCATATTGCCGTGGTATATTGACCCCCAGGAGAGCGAACGGACACGGACGAAGCACTCATCACAGAGGTAAAGCAAATCTGCCGTAGCAAACATTTATTAATACTTGGAGATTTCAACGCTCCCGATATCGATTGGGTGTCAATGTACTGCTCGCGATCAGAAATTCATTTGAACAGAAATTACTACAGTTGGTAAATGACGAGTTTCTTACCCAACATGTCACAATGAAGACGCGGTTCCGAAATGGGCTGCTGTCAAGCTGTTTAGATCTAATCATTAGTAGAGACGACAATTGCATCCTTGCATTAAGTTCTTACTTGCCGCTTGGACGAAGTGATCATTGCGTTCTTGCTTGGGAGTACCGTCATTTTTTTGTACCCTAACGTCGTGCAGTTAGGGAGAGAAATGTATAGAAAGGGGATTATCCCAAAATGAAAGAATAACTGAATGGGATAGACTGGAGCCCTGCACATGTACCTGACCCTAATGCTGCCTGGTTTCCCATTAGTTAATTGATATAGCAGTTGGTAGAGAAATTCTGCCCACTTAAAAGGCGATTTGGCGTCTCCCGAACCGAGTGGGTGTCATCGGAAATAAAAATGAATCTTAAGAAGAAAAGAAGACTGTGGAGAACATATGCCAGATATCAACAACCCGAATATTTTTCCGCTTTTAAGAAACAGCGAAATCAGTGTCAGATTCTTCTGAGAAAAGCAAGATCAGCCTTTGAGTCAGAAATAGTTAAAGACATACCAAGAAATTCGAAAAGGTTTTATGCTTACGTTAATAAGGCAAAACGAAATCGCGACTACATTCCTTGTCTTAAAGACAATCAGGGAAACAGGTTAACTGATAACTCTGATAAGACCTGCCTCTTATCCAATTTCTTTATGTCCAGGTATACCTAGGAACCATTTTTTGACGAGGATGAATACTACAGTACTGCCACATCTTCAAACAAAATAAGCACGGTGTCGTTCCCCATGGACACAGTAAGAAAAACTCTGAAACAGCTACAGCCCACTAAATCACCTGGCCCAGATGGTATATCCGCAAAAGTTCTCAATGAACTCACAGAAAAGCTGGCCTCTCCGCTCTCCAAGATATTTGAAAGTTCGATGGAGGCGGGGGCTCTGCCTACCGAGTGGAAGATAGCCAACATAACCCCCATCTATAAATGAGGAGAGAGGACATCACCAAACAGTTTCCGACCAGTTAGCCTCACAAGTATCTGTTGCAAAATGATGGAGAAGATAATCAAAACGGAACAGATGAGGCATATTGAAGAGAATAACTTGCTTAGTTCATATCAACATGGATTTCGAAGTGGTCGATCCTGCCTCACAAACTTGCTCACATCCTTGCAAAGGTGAACAAAATCATAAGAAATGGGTTTGTCAGTCGATGCGGTCTACATTGACTTTAGCAAAGCCTTTGACAGTGTTCCACACAAATGTCTGATATTAAAGCTCCGTCAAATGGGTGTGACTGGCAACCTACTCAAATGGTTAGCCGACTTTCTCACAGACAGGCGCCAGCGTGTTTGTATCGGAGACACCAAGTCTCACTGGGAAACCGTTCCCAGTGGAGTTCCGCAGGGCAGCGTTCTGGGTCCCATTTTGTTTCTGATATACGTAAACGACTGCCTGGATTGTCTGACATGCGAGAAGGTAATGTTCGCTGACGATTTGAAGTTGTAGAACTCGATTGAAAAACCAGAGGATGCGCGAAAATTACAACAAAACTTAGATCGCTTGCAAACATGGTGTTATGAGTGGCTGCTGAACCTTTATCTTAACAAATGCCAAATAATCTGACTGCGGTCTAGTTCCAGAAGGCTGATTAGATTTGAATACCAGTACTCCATCAGTGGTCACCAACTCCAGGAGGTAAACATTCTAAAGGACTTGGGTATATGGATAACACCAACTCTCAAACCATCGTCGCACTGTGCGAATATCGCAAAGAAAGCTATGTGTATCTTAGGTGCAATAAGGAGGTCCTTCGTTAATTTTGACGGAGAGCTTTTTGGGCGCGTGTTTTGAACATTTATCCGGCCGGTGTTGGAATATTGCGTTCAGACGTGGCGCCTTTGGACGAAACATGACTACGCTCTGCTGGATAAAGTTCAACGGAGGGCAACGAAACTAGTCAGCGTATTGGAATGCCTACTCTATGAGGGCCACCTAGAAAGACTTAAAATTTTTCCTCTCTCTTATAGGCAATACAGAGGGGATATGATATTAGTCTTCAAACTGGTCAGAGGAGTTGATTGTGCTCTTCAGATGGCCAACTTTTTTGAATTGGCAAACATGACAAGTCTCCGAGGTCACCAATACAAACTGAAAAGAAATCACGCCAAACTTGAAGTGCGGGCCAACTTCTTTTCCCAACGGGTGATTGACGAATGGAACAAACTGCCAGCCTCAGTTGTTCAGGCTGAAAGCGTTGAAATGTTTTAAAGAAAACTTGATGCATTTTTACTTGATGAACATATAATTAAAAAAATTTCCGATGTTATGTCCAACCCCACGCCCGTGAGGAGTGGAGTTATTCAGGGTAGTGGACTCGGCCCGCTTCTTTTTTGCCTTTTGTGAACGATGTTCCTGATTGTTTTCAGTATGTTAGGCCCTTTATGTACGCTGATGATTTAAAAGTTGCCTATCGTTATAAACCGGTCGATCGCCACATTGTGCTTGAGCTCTTAAAAAAGGATCTTTAAGCCTTCGATTAGTGGTGTCGCACATGGCGCCTTTCGCTTTCTTGGCATAAGGGCTCCATTATGGTTTGTGGCGACTCTCAGCAGACTCATCTAAGCATAGAGGGTCATGACTTAAATGTGCCCGGGGTTATAAAGGATCTGGGCAAATCATATTCTAGTAGTCTTAATCTGTCAGAGCACTGCACCCTGATTGTGTCGAAAGCACACCAAACAACTGGGTTAATTCTCAGAAATTTTATAACTGTCAATATTAGGACCAGCCTTTATAAAATGTTTGTAAGAACTTGTCTGGAATACTGCTCGTTTCTATTTAGCCTTCTGCACGCGAGTGAACGGAGGAAGATAGAATCAGTTCTGTACTTCATTGCTTAAAGTGTTTTCACTTCAGAGCACAGAAACGTGTCCTACCAACAACTCTGTGAGCATACAAGCCTTGACCCGTTGTGGCTTCGTAGATTACAGAAGGGACTATTTTTACTGTTCAAGCTTTTAAACGGTTTTACCTTTAACCCCCTTACATCCCTGAGGCAGCTCGACCACTGTCGGCGCACCAATCATAGAGATGTATTCCTATTTCTTCCTTTGGCACGCACCGTTAAATACCGTCAGTTTTTTTCGGTAAACGCTATAGCAATCTGGAATAAACTACCCAGAAGTATAAAAATTCAGCAAAAGTATCCTTTGTTTACGAAAGCTGTCACTAGTTTTCTACATGCAGGACACCTCCCACGAATTTTGGGTGCTGATTCTCTGGAAGCTCTCTTCCGTTCTGATGGCGTCCACGGACTCTGAATCCTATGCCGGACGTCATGCTGAAGGCAATATTGCTGGCTCTGCAGTCCGTTATCGGGTTATTCCTCAGTCCACAGCTAGCAGCCGCTCGCCGGCATACTTGCTGCTAGTACATAAGACCAGATCTACAACATCGAAAGGAGAAGTACTACACCGTGCACCTGTGTCATCACTTCCCTGTCCTAAACTTTAATCTGTTCAACAAGCTGCAGTTTTTTCTCTTGAAAATACTTAAAAGAACGATCAGGAGTTTTTTCACTGTCAGCTTGACCCCCTTCTATATATATCCCTTTTGACCTTGCCTGTTAACTGGCAAAAATAAATAAATAATAAGTCGACAGCAATGATTGATATACTAAAACGACTATCACCATGTAACATTTGCTTGTTTTGCTAGCGTCTATCTGTAAATAGGGTTTTCAAAGGCTCTGCCTATCTCCCTTATATATACTGAATTATACTGAATTATTAGTATCAGACTGAACCCCCGATATCTTTGCCATTACGGAAACGTGGCTCAAAGCCGACATCGCGGATAGCGAGGTTTCGATTGATGGTTACCAACTTTTTAGAAAAGACCGAGAAAATAGAAAGCGAGGAGGAGTGGCCGTATATTTTAGGACAGGAATCTTGGCAGTCGAACGAGCACACTCCATCTTCCCTGAATA